>VNJS01014208.1:0-292295 GCA_008042575.1 Drosophila watanabei | reverse complement strand
CTCGCGGAGTTGATGATGCCAAAACTCGCAATTTAAGGCAGTCAGGCTACGAACCACCTTGCGGAATGACTCTGCACTGTCAGTGTATATGCGAGTAACTCCGAATTTGGATGTACGAATCTCATAACTATTTGTATCAATAATTTCGTCAAGGGTTCGTTCCAGAGTGAGGATGTCAGTAACCTTTGGAACACAAATGGGTGGAGGTTTTGGGCTTGAAATTTGTACTTGGCTTGACAAAGGATCAGTCATCTCCTCATTTGTCTCCATCTCCTCAGTTGGGTTCATTTCCTCAGCTAAAGGTGCAAAACGGTTGTTGCGAAGTCCATTGGAAGTCGATGCTTGATTTAAATTGCCTATTTTGGCATTGTTTACATTTGCCTTAGTCTTCTTTATATCGTCACATTCTTTATCGCTGCTTGGAGGGTTTCGTTTCCTGCTACGAGTAGTACTTGGTGCTTGAAACGAGCACCCCATAGCGGGAGAAATCGGGAGATTGTTATGCCCCAAAGACGGAGACGTACCTGCTGTACAAACTGGGCTGGTATATGAGGAAGCTGCAACGGTGTAAGTGGTGGTGCCAGAACTGGCACTCGTAACTGTAACGGTGTTGGTTACAGGTGTTGCTGAGCTAGTCTTAACAGCATCTGCATTTCGTTGACGAAGCGCGTCCAATTGCCGTTGAGCCAATTCTCTTGAAAGCTTCGCTCGAAGTTCCGCTGGAGATTGGCCACTGATTTCCTTTTTCTTCTCAAATCCGGGCAGCTCTTCCGGGAGCGGCGGATAAGAAAGTGCGTTGTCATCCATTTAAAATTTAACTTCCTATCTCTCGCTGGAAAGCGAGAGATAAGACCGAGCCAATGGCCGAAGTCAGGTGGTAGACGCGCGAGAAAATTTAGTGTCGGAATTAATTTTCCAGGAAAAAATTTTCACTTTTTTTTTTGTCCAGACAAAAATTTTTTTTTTTTTTTTTTTCGGGAGCTCCAATAAAACACGTCCGTATTGCTTTGACAGCAAAAGCGAAGTGATAATAAAATCAAGAAAAAGAAGCTAAAAGCAGAGACGAAAGGAAAATTTATGCGAAAAAGTGAATTTCAGAGTTGCAGCCCGTTTCTCTTTGCCCCCCACTCTTCACTCTCCAATCGCTGATCTCCACTGTTCGGCTTGCCTCTCTGCCCATCCGACCAAAGTGTAACAAGAAGTTCAAATGTTAAATAAAGCAAAAACTAAATAAATTCAACTTTTATACGAAAACAAAAACCTTTTTTGGCAACATTTTTCTTACAAATTTTAAGCTTCTAGGAAATCTGGGTGTGAGTTTCTAGAGCATAGAAACGATTGTGACAATTTCGTCGCCCGGAAAAAAGCAACAAAAGCTCCTGCATTTGCCATCGTTTCTATTGAGCATGAGTTTGTTGTAAGTGTGGTGTGTGTTTTCCTTCTCATCTGTGTGCTTTTGTGGTGTGCCCTTTCGCTTTCGGCCGCTGCTATTGCAAAAACAAAACAAAAAAAATGCTGTGTAATGACAAAAAAATATAAAAATGAATTTTCCATGCCAATCGTTGCCGATTATCGATAACACGCGGCTGCTGGCAAAGTTCATTAAAAAAAAGTGGGGAAAAACAACAAAAGTATTTTGCAACTTTATCGGACGTCAACCTGCCTTGGCCCTATTGTTGTTATTATTGTTGTTGCTGTTTTTTTTTTTTTTCTTCTTTGCTCTTTTTGGGTTCTACTTGACCCTTTGGCCCTGCATTTTAGTTTACGCAAATTCGCCAGGCACAAAATACAAACAAAAGCAAAAAGACAATCAAAACAAAAAAAAATAAAAAACAAAAATAAAAGCACTGAACACGCTTGGATACAGTAAAAAGCAACAAAATCGCCTATGATTTATTTAGATGAATTGACTCTTTTACCACTTATCGTTTTTCAATTAATTACTTTAGATAATTTTTGCATTTTTCGCCGTGTTAATTTCCTAACTTGATCAACCATTCCAGTGTGCGTTCTTGAGGGTATTTACTGTAAAAGCAATGGTCATTTGAGCCGGTCGCCATACTCCCTCTCCCACACACACTCTCTCTCTCTCCCATTCACTCACTCAACCGCATCTCTCGTGTTAATGACGAGGAAAAAACTGCACGTAACCGCAGCAGCAGCGCGGCGGACAGAGCTCTTAACTTGGCTCACTTAAGAGCAAGTTTAAATCCCGGACACAAGAAACAAAAAGCAGAAACAAAATATACTGCAGAAAACACTAAAAAATATATTAACAAAAAAAAAACAAAAAACACAAAAATTCAAACCATACCAAACCCGGAACTGACTTAATCGAATTTGTTGTTGATCAACAGCTGCTGCCGGTGTCGGCGTCAGCGTCGCTGCCACTAACTTTCCGCACGCACACACACACGGAAAATAAATGATCACGAGTGTTGTTGTTGTTGTTGTTGCTGCTGTTGTTTTTAATGATGCTGCTGCGATGACGCCAATTGTTACAAGTTATTGTGATGGGAGAGAAAAAGGAGAGAGGGGGCAAAGCAAGGAGAAGGCTAAAAAAAAGCTTTTGCTTGGGTTAAAAATGCAATTTGATTACTCTTCTTAATTTTAAGAATCCGAAAAGCCAAATATTTATCAACAAAAATCTGAAAACCTTTGATGTATACAATTTTACAGGTTTTATTTAATTTAATTGAGCATTGTAATTTAACATTATCTAAACTATTATTTAAAACAATAAGAAAAACCCCAATTGAAGTAAGGGTATTACGAGTTGTACTAATGAATAAAGTAAGTGTCCAACAGACTTCACATGCCCCGCCCCCACCCTCTTTCCAACCCGCTCCTGCGCTCTCTCCACCAAGCTTATCACAAAAAAAATCCTTATCAGACAATTATTTAGTCCACTTTACAGTCTGTCGTTATTTTTCTTCATTCTTGTTTTTTTTTTTTATTCTGATTTCGTGATTTGACAAACCGAAAAAATTATGAATCAGCTTTAATATTGGAAATAACAACAAACAACATAAAGAACTGCTGCAGTGTGCGAGTGTAACGAAACGGAAATATAACGAAATAAACAACATATCGAAATGAAAAATGAACAACAAAACTTTGAACGGGCGAGTGGAAAACACGTTATTGTGAGACTAAAGACTCAAAATACAGCAGACGATGCATAAATACACACTAAATAATGCCTTTAACGACGCAAAACAAAAACTGCAACGGAAAATGCAAGCAACTACAAAAAACATGGAGAACAAAAAACAAAAGAAATAAACGCAACTCCCAAAATAAATAACCCAAAAACATGTGGTTTAGGCATGTTTCAACTTATATTTAAATTGTTCACTCAGTTGGAAATCAACTATGTAACCGTAACTAGGGGAAAACGTATATTTCGGTTGTACTTTAAGAGCCCAAAAATCAAATTTCATAATAAACACTTGAAAGCGATTTTAGCAACATTTTAAACATGGATATTAAGAGTTTTTAGTTCATTTTGAGGATTAAAGCCTCTGTAGATATTAATACATATGTATTAAATTTTTAATATCTCACTTAAAATTTTAAGGACCTTTCTAGAAACTCCCTTCAGAACGATTAAAACTAGAAAAGACGTATTCAAAAACCAGAAATAGTTCTTTAGTAAGAGATATATAATTTCAAAAAAACCTTTCAAAACTTGGCGTTTCAAGGGTATAACTCTTACAATCTCCCTGAAAATAAATATAATACCCAATATATTGCCACAGAATATCCCCCAATAAAAATTTGCACAACATGGGGTAGTTTTTGGCAATGAAGATAACCAAAGTTCCCATTGGAGTTATTAGGAAAGTTCCAGCACAACAACAAAGCCCACTGAGACCCATGGGAACTCGATCGGATAAAATGTGTGGGTTTTGGGAACTTGATGGATATTACGATTGCAAGCAAATCCGCGAGGGAGCATTTTGCACTTTCGATCGGGAAATATGAATGGTGCATATAGAAAATAATACAAAATTAGACTTACCGTCTGGAATATGTCGCCGCACTCGAAATAATGCGAATTTCCAACTGTCGTCGATTTCTGTACTATAGTCGCAGACATTTTTAGTAATATTCCCTACTGTTGTTGAGTTTTTTTATAGATGTTGGAACTTGATTTATTTTCCGTTGCCTGCTTTGCTCGATATTGTTGCTGTTGCTGCTGCTGCTGCTGTAGTTGTTGTTGTTTTCACTGGACAAGACAGAAAAAATATTCTTTATCTTGGCGATTGCGTTTGTTGTTTTTCTTTAGATTTTTCTATACATTTATTTCTTGGTGTGTTTTCTCTTTGTTTTCAAATTAATTTTATATTCATAATATTATGCACTTGAATTGTTGTTTGCTTTTTTCGTGTTATTTGTTTCGCGTTAATTGCATTTAAAAAAAAAAAAATCAGCTAAAGGAGAGTGAGAGAGAACGTGCAATTAGAGAGAGAGTTCGTTGAGTTAGTGAGAGTGGGAGGGGAAGAGGATAAAATAAAAATTACACGTGCTCGTCGTACGTTCAAGTGTGTGTATGTATGCGCGCGAGCGGCTTGTAAACCCGCGAGTGGCTGCACGTCAGGATATTTTTTTTCACGCACATGCGAAGCTGAAAAAGAAACGGCAAGCGGCAAGACTTTGCTTTGTTCCTTTTCCTCGTGTTTTTTTTTTTTTATTTAGTTCTTTTCCAAAACAGCAACAGCCGATGTGTGCTCGAGTGTGTGTGCGCGCGATGTTTGCTTTGCTTTTATCGTCTTCTACGTTCTCAGAGAGATAAGCTCGCGCTTGTTTCGTCCCTTTCCACCGATCGGTCCCTCTGTCCGTCCCTCTCGCACCACCAACAACCCTCGGCCGAGGCTCCGTTCTCTGTGCGCGATTGTGACACTGTATGTGTGTGTGTGTGTGTGTGCGATCTCTAGTGGTGGTCGTACTTCGGCTCGTATCACACGTCTGTGTGTTTGTAATTTTTATTTTATTACTGCGCAAGCAAAAGGCAAAAACAAAATAAAACAGAGCCAACAACAAAAACGCGAGTGCAAAGGCAACGATAGCCGTTGTTGTTTGTTCCGTTCTGCTTCTTATTCTTATTCCTTTTCAGCATCGGCATCAGTCTTGGCAGCCTCTTAAAAACGCAGAGTCCTCGACGCCTGCGCTTGTGTATGTGCGTGCGTGTGTTTGCTTATTTGAACATGTTGCGCTTCTTTTGAATCCTTATTTTTTCGCTTTAATGCACCATTAAAAAAATTGAAACAAAAACAAAAAATAAGAGTTTGTAACTAGCTGTGCCTTTCTTACTGTTTTGGTTTTTCTTTGGATTTTTATATTTTGAACAAATTACTGTTTTTTGTTTTTTGCACAGTAAAAACTTGTAAAAAAAAATTTAAGACCGCAATTTACGCACACACACACATACACTGGGTTCGTATTTTGATTTTTTAATTTGTTAAATTTTAAAATTTGTTTAATTACTTTAAATACGGGCCGCTGAGGTCCTTCGCTCGTTCGCAAAAAACCACAACAAAAAATAGTGGAGGAAAAGACGAAAAACACGTGCTGCAATTACATTCGCTTTTTCGTAGCAGCTATTTCCTCAGTTATTTGTCAATAAAAGTTAAGAGAAACACAACCGAACGAGCGACGTTTCGTTTTCTTTTAAATAAAAAATAACGCGTTTTTTTCGTTTCCCCTTTCTTTATATACCGCCATCAGCGTTGCTCACTTAGCTATTTGCCCGCTATATCTGACGGTTTTCAAAATCAAAATGCGGAATAGAATATAGACTAGCGGGCTGGCGGGAAATATAGCATTTTCCAAGCAAAACTTACGTTATTCAAGCTTTTTAAAGCTATTTGCTTAAATATTTTGTCCAATTAATGACAAAAAAAACACACCCATATGCCAAAATAGCATAACATTTTTATCTAGTTTTAGTATGAAACCAGTTTTCAACATCATTACTCAGGTATTTTATAATGTCAAACAATTTTGAAATGATCGTATGATGCAGCGGACACAATCGGCGTTACTTTTTCACTAACAAATTTAGCTGCTTTCAGAGTGAATATGGTGTAAATTTAGTTAAATTTTATTAAGATAATAATATCCATATATTCTCGGTTAGCTTATTTTTTGCACAGAGTCTAGCTAATACGGGTAGTCAGAATCGGGCAACACTGTGAACAAGAGGAGAGCACAACCAATTGTGTTCTCTTCCGTGTGACCGTCGCCGATCACGATAACTCGCGCGCCTTAAAAATACCGACATTTGCTTTTGACATTTTGAAATATACCATAAAAATATACTATTTATGGTAGCAAATGGTTGGGAACCTGGCTGAAATTTCTAGCGATCGGCGATATCGCGCCTTTGTACATATCATATTTTGTGCTTATTTTTTTTAATACGTTTTGCAATGTAATTTGTCTATTAATAATGTAACTCGCTCTCCGAATACTCCCGCTAGAAAAGCACCAAAATATATTGGAAAATATTACCCTTAAATATTTTATCGATAACCAATTGGCACTCACCAATCCAGCGCTCGTTTTAAAAATTCAATAACTTATTATAGAAGCGTATTTGTGGGAGCTTTAGTATCTCAACGGGTTTTAAATATATGTATATTTCTTTATATATATATTTTAACGTTATATTAAACGTATTAATCGTATAATGTGAAATAATAACATACTTACCTCCCTTTTTACAATGCCACTAAACTTAACGTTTTACTACTGGCTACAAATATTTTAACAACGATTAAAAAACCCTTAAAAACCAATATTATTTCTATTTAAAGAAATTATTTGAATAAAGAAAAAGTATTCTATTAAAATATACGAATTTTTGGTAGCACCGTAATAATGTTTTCTTTTTTCGTTATCTATATAAACTGTATCTTGCATGACTCTCTCCCCCCCTTTGTTCTTATCGCCAATGCAGTTTTCTCGGACACTGGACATCGCACATCGCAGTTACTAACAGGCACGTCGTTGGTGTTTACAGAAAATTAAGTAAGAACGCAGACGTGCCATTAGTCAACAATCAATAAACAAAGAAATAAAGAGCGTCGCCACGATTCGCCGCTGAATATCATCTATATATCAGCGAGCAGAGCAGTGGCGAGCTTGTAACAATAATAAAGAAAAATCTAGTAAACAAATCAAGTGGGCATTCATTATTAGATATAAAAAATTGAGTGTTCTTTGTTGCTAAATTAATGAAAAAGAAATGGTTTTTTAAAAAAGATAATCTTTGGAAATGTAGCTTCCTAATTGTAACAAAATAAATTATATAGAATAATATAAAAAGTTCATATTGAAGAGTAGAAGAATTTATGTTGAAAATCTGTAGTTTTAATTTTGTTTCTACGAATTTTCGGATCGTTATTATGGCAGATATATGAGATATAGTCGTCCGATCCTGCTCGTTCTGATTTATATAAAAGTGAGAATATTTAGAAGACTATCTGCAAAGTTTAATTGAGATTTATTTAAAAATAAGGGACTAATTTGCGTAAAATCGAACAGACGGGCATGGCTATATCGATTCGGCTGCTGATGCTGAACAAGAATATATATACCTATAGGGAATGCCTCTTTCACTGTGTTGTAAACTTCAGACTAAAATTATAACACCTTTCAAGGCCATAAGAAAGTTAAGAGGTTGGAAATATTAAATTTTGAAGTATTTAATTCAAGATTTATGATTAAATTTCAACAAAAATATAAAATAATAATTTGAAATTATTTTAAACTTTAAGAATAATAATAAAAAACTCCCTTCTCTCTATGCCTCTTTCCCTCTCTATATCGCCCTCGCATCGCATCGCCCCATCTCTTTCTAAATGCAGGAGGTGATAAAAATATGTTGTAAAATTTGTAATTTCAACATATTTATTGATGTAATTCAAAAAATTAAATATAAGTTATGTTTATAATTATTATTTACTGCTTACTAATGCAAAATTACTTTGCAGTTTTGCGTTGGTTGTTTTTTTTTTTTGTTTGTTTTCTTTTTTGTGTTTTTTTTTGTTTCCTTCATTTTTATTATATTTATTATTATTATTTGTTTTGTTTTGTTTTGTTTTAACCATGTGGCTGCGCTGCATCCTATTACTTCCCCCCAGCTCTCTTGTATATATATTTTTTATTCTGTTTATATAATCCGCCGCCTTCTCATGCCTTTTCGGTGTGTGTGTGTGTTGTGTTTTTTATTAATTTTTTATTGGTATTAATTATTGTTTACTCCTAGATATTTGTTGTTGTTTCTTATTTATTCCACAATGTGTTTAGTTTTTGAGTTGTTTTTGTTGTTGTTTTTAGCATCGCTCAATTGTTTCAAATTTTCGTTGAAATCAAGCATTTGGATTCGATCTGACACGTGAATCAAATGGAATATATATGCGTACATAATTGTTTTATTCGCTTCTATATATATATGTATATATATACATGTATATGCATTGACATCTATATATATACATATATATGTATATATATATATATAACTGTGTGTGTTGGGTTTTAGTTTTTTATGTTTGTTTTCTTCGAAAATGAACGTTCCTCTACAGCGTTCCATTGTTACCAGTATTATTTTTCTCGTAATTTATTAGGCTAAGTGTTTTGTTTTCTTGTTTCTTTTCTTTTCATTTCATCTTCTTCTTTACCATTTGTCCTCCTTAATTTTTTTGTTTTTTGTATTTTCTTTTTATTTTTTATGTGGGGGGAGCAATGATGGTTGTGTATTGTGTAGAGTTGTGTAGAGTGTGTAGAGTGTGTGGTGCTGCAAAGGCCTGGAATATTTCCATGCCCTTCCAGCGTGTGTGTGTAGAGTTTTGTATGGATTGCGAATTGTTTTGAGCTGGAATTTGAATCGATTTGAATTGAAATCGAATTGATTCCTTGTTTTACATCGATTCCAAATTCCTCACTCGGTGTGTTGTGTTGTGTTGTGTGTTTTTACTATCGATCGCAGTGATTCACTCGTGAATCACATTTGCTGGGGTATCATCTTTTTTAGAGTTCTTTGTTTTTCTTTCTTTTTAAATTACATAATGTGTGGTTTACGGTTCGCCTTTGCTGCAACTGCAGCTGCTGCTGTTGTTGCTGCTGCTGCTGCTTGCTTCTGCTTAATCGTTTAGGTATTGAATTTTAAATTAATATTTAAGAGAAACACCCAGATGGATATTTCTCTATCCGTGTTCCTTCCTCTTCTTCTGCACTTGAATCTTCACATATCCCCCCTGTTGTTTTTCTTTTAAACCCCGCCCATGATGATGAAGTCATCCCCTCCTCCGCACTTAGTCCGCGATCAGAGGCTTGCCGTTCTGCTTCTCCTTGTCCTTGTCCAATTGCTCCAAGAGTATAGCTGGATTCGGCTGACCCTGGTGGGTCTTCTGCTTCAGCATTGTCCAGTCGTAGATGTAGTCATACTGATGGTTCAGCGTCCTAAACAGTATGCTGAAAAGTGAACAAAAAAGAGAAAGTTGGAAGTTAGATACAATCAATCACAATAAATCACATATGGGTGATTCTCTGAAAACAACAACCACGACCAAAAAATTAAAAGTTCTCTAAAATTGTATTTTTCAACATAGTAACTTTAGGAAGTGTTCCAATAGATCAAATTTTAAAGCCTTTAACGTATTCTTAAAAAGATTTCGAAATATTCGCATGCATTTTCGCGTAAATGCGATTTTTCATCATTTTGATTAAAAACATCATAAAAAAGAGCTTATTTTGTTTTGATAAATACACCTAAAACAAAGGCATTATGCTTTAACTTTGGTTTCCTAACATCACAAGAAGAATGCAAAATGTCGAAATAAAACGGATATAGGCTCTTCTAATTTACTTAAATATTAAAAAACAACGTGCAAAGTATGATGAAACAAAGTGTAGCGTGCGACAAAATGGGTTTACGGCTTTTCTAAAAATCCGTAAACATTATTAAGACCAAACGGTCGGTTTTTGTCTTCTAATATTCTTAACTTTCTTTAAGATATTATCTTTCATAGGGTTCATTTCGCACAATTCGCTAAAAATTGCGTTTGAAATGAAAATTTTGAAACTAACTTCCACTTTGTGTAGCGTGCGACACATCACAATTTTATCAAAACAGTGACTCCAGTGAAATTGAACCTTATACCCTCCGAAAGTACTCTCAATTCACTCTAAACAAATAACAAAAGTTTACGGTAAATCTTAAAAAAAAACCCCCCAAAAATTGATTTTCATTAGCTTAAATCGTGCGAATGTAGCGTGCGACACGTGGGATTTGCCCATATGTAAAACTATAAAATAGTATTATTTTTGGGGGATAATCAACGTTCGACCCTCAAAATGTTTGACCTAACAATGGAACAAAGTATGAAAAGGAATCAAACATTTTAAAAAGATTGAATTTCACCAATACTTGAGCTAAAAAATATATAAAATACGTAGTTTGTTTTAAGTTGATTACATTTCTTTCTCCTTTTGAACTCCTTTACCTGTTATAAACTAAACTACTTACTAAAAGTGTCTTTTTTAAAGCATATATATTCATTTATAATCTTTTTAGATATAAACTTGTAAATTTTGTAAGGCATTTTCAATATTTTGTTCCTCTAATTTCATTCTTTTCTGAAGTGAAGAATATTCCACATCCAACTTTGTTCCTAAACTTAATAAATCCAAGTTTTTGCTCACCTTAATCTTGTTTCAAGTTTAATATAAAACGAACTCAGCAAAAACAACTCAACTTCGCAACCTCTTACTCTCGATAATAACACAATTTCCCAAGCTATATAGATACAACTCCCTGACTTACCGGAACAATTGACGTAGGTACATGTAATCCGGCTGCTCTTCAAAGCGCAGGCTACGACAATAGTTAAGATACATTGAGAACTCCGCCGGCGAGCCCTTGCACAGGACCTCGATCGGTGTGGACATCTTCTTCTCGGAGATCTTCTCGTACTTCTGCTGCTTGGTGTTGGCCTTCATGCCCTGCCAGGGCAGGACGCCGCGATTGAAGTACATCATGACGTAGCCAAGGGATTCCATGTCGTCGCGACGCGACTGCTCGATGCCCAGATGGGCATTGATGGAGGCATAGCGGGCGGTGCCGGTTAGATTCTTGTCCTCGCGATACAAGATATGGTGACGCGTGTGCGGATCACGGAACTTCTTGGCCAGACCGAAGTCGATCAGGAAGAGCTTGTTGCAATGACGCCCGATGCCCATCAAAAAGTTATCGGGCTTGATGTCCCGATGGATGAAGCACTTGAGATGGATGTACTCCAGGCGTCCGATCATCTGGTCGACGAGCATCAGCACCGTCTTGATGGTGAAGTGGCGCGTACAAAAGTTGAACAGATCCTCCAGCGAGGGTCCCAGCAGGTCCATGACCAGCGTATTAAAGTTCTTCTCCTTGCCATGGTGCCGGATGCGGGGAAAGCCAACGCCGCCGCTCAGGATGCGATACAGCTTGGCCTCGTACAGCAGCTGGGGATGACGGGCATGGGCGCTTTCCATCTTGATGGCAACCTCCTCGCCGCTCTGGATGCTCATGCCCAGATAGATGTCGCCAAAGGAGCCGCTTCCTAAAGGTTAGTAATGAAGCAAAAGCAACAAGTTAGTAAAAGATTCAAGGCTTACAAGAGATGCGTCACTTACCAATCTTTCGAATCACCCGATATTTGCCACCGACGATTATCTCGGGGCGGCTTTCCTTCAATATCCGCATCTTGTCCATCTTGGCTAGCTGCTGCTGCTGCTGCTGCTGCTGCTCCACCGCCTTAGGGGCTTCTCTTACAAAAGCACTTGTGCGGGATTACGTGAAATAACTGCTAAAAATGAGAGAAAATGTACAAAAATTAATGAAATGTATTAATAAGAAAAGGTTTAAGTTAGAGAAGATATTGAAACATGAGAGTAAATGATGAAATCGACACACATTTCTTATAATTATTTAATTTAGATAACAAAATACTATTAATTACTGCTCCTTACCACCAGTTTTGTACTTTTTACCTTAAAAAAATCCCTAAAAACTTGACATCAACAGCAGCATAATGAAATCTGATTGGCAGACGGTGAAATGTAAATAGTAAACAAAAGAAGGTTAAATACAACTCACAAACAGAGCTTGGCTCTTCTATTACATAGCTCAAATATCTATTTATACAATTATTTAGGAAAAAACCAAAGATAAATGAAGTGAATATAGATATTCGATTCAGTTAGACTCAACTTTTGTGCTCCAGAGACTTTAATTCGTTAGTTAATCTAGACATTTGTAACAAAGTCACTAGATTTATACATAAGTTAATTTGAAAATTACTTGTTGCATTTAACAATAAACAAATTAAACAACAAAAACTTCAACAAAAGAGAGAACTTTAGCTTAGTTTCTTTTCTATTAAAAAATATGTAATTTTTTGTAAGCAATTAACAACAAATTAACTTATTTTCACTGTGAAAAATAGTTACCTATTTTGTATAAACAAAAACTGTTACTTCTTTTGATAGTTTTAAAAGAAATATATTTGGGGGATATTTTCAGGTTTTTTTTTCGAACAGCTGATTGTTTTCTTTTTGTTACAACTAAAGCTGGTTTGTTTTTGTTGCCAAGTATGTACTTTCTTTTCCACTGCCGCTCTTCCCCCTCTTCTGCACTTGTTTAGCTTTTTTTTTTTCTCTCACACACAGCGCGCTTGCACTTTGTTTTATGCGTTTTTTCTTTACGCTGTTTTTCGAGTCTGCTTCCAATCGATACTTTTGTGCATTATCGATTACACTCAGCCAGGCGATCACTGCTGGTGGTAGATGGGAATTGGAGGGTGGGGAAAGCAGCAGAAAAGGCATAGGCACTTTTCCTTAGGGGGAATTTCTAAATAAACACACACAGACAGACAGACAGACACATCGATAGACGATAGACTCTGGCGACAGGTACTGCTTCTGCTTGCCTTCCTGCCCGCTGCTGTTCCTCATCTCCTTTACCCCGTTGGAATGCATATTACACACACACAAGCACACTCGGTAGCCCCGCTACTCGCACACACACTCAACACACTATGACGCACAACAACAACAACATGAAGAAACCAGAGAGATACATACATACAAACATACACACTAGCTGAGCAACATCACACACACCGTTGCAGTTGCACCTTACAAATGTTTTACACAAAAGAAAAATTTCGAACGCACAGACATACAAGCATACACATGGAAACGCTCAGCGAGACACGCACACCAAGGCAAAGCAAGACGACACACACACTCACGCACGCACACAAACACGTCCGCATATTTAGCACGCATTTGGAACTGGACGAAATAAGAAAATGAAGAAATGAAACGAAACGAAACACATCCTCGCGGATATTTCTTTTTGCTCATTTTTTACAGACGAACAGCAAAAATCTTACCAACAGACGAGCGAGCGAGTGAAACGAAATATAGCTGCCGTGCTGGGTGTTTCTCAAGGTTGGTGGCTGCTGCTGCTGCTGCTGGCTGGCTGGCTAGCTGTCGCTGCTGCTCTTTTACAATATATTCGTCGTCGACTGGTGGAGAAAAAAAAACGGAACGGGGAAAATCTCGTCCGCTAGCCGTTTTCCACTCAATATTTCTGGTATTTATTGCACTTTCGACGCGAGGCCTTGCAGCTGTTTTCGTACGCGCACAGCAGAAAAAAGAAGAGAGGAAATATGTATATTTTATTAACTAAAATAAAATGGTAGACTCCAGCAAAAAAGTAACATCGATGTAACATCGATACATCGATGTCTGAACTTTTTGTGCATATCGATATTTTCTCTTTGCCCTCTTGCCGATGTTTTTCGATAGTAGAATACATCGTTTTTAATGAAAACGGCAGCAACTTTTAATCATTTGTAGCTACAGTTGTTTCATTAATTTCTTACATTATTTTTTGAAAGCGTTTTTGGATTCGCATCAATGGGTTTTTTCATTCCTTGTATTTAATTATCACCAAATAATAAAGTTAACTATCGATACTATCGCTACCATCGTACCCTATTTCACTGGCCCACAGTATGCACTTTCAAACACTGCCTTGGCGCTTTATTCAAATTAGTCGCACATTTAAAAAATTTCCAATTGTTTTTGTATTCTAATTACAAATGTTAATTCCAATAAGAGATTTTCATGTTTAAAAATAATGAGAAGATTTTCCTAAATTAAAAATAAATTATTTCCAGTCGCAAATATCAAATTTGGCTTTAAAAAAATCAAAACACAAGTTTTAAAAAACAAATTTTCTCGCTCTATCATCAAAAGAAAATTACAAAATGCTTGTTTTTTTGGTCTATATATATTTTTATTAAAAACAGTTTTTTTTGTTATTTTTTGGTTGGTTTTTCTCTTTCAGTTTTTTTTTGTTTTCTGTTTTTTGTTTTTGTGAATTTTGTTGTTGTTTGGTTTTGGTTTTGTTTTTGTTTTTTGCGTTTTTTGTTTTGTTTTGTAAATAACGTGACGACTTGAAAACAGGAAATTAAATAAGTGTACTTTACTCGTAATGTAGTAGTAGAAAGTGTTTATAAAAGCAATATTACAATAACTGTGGTAGAATTGGCTCCTAAAATAGATATTTTACAACTGATACCACTTCTTGTCTTTATATTTAAGCATTAATTGATGCGCAGTGCCGCTGAAATCTTGAGCAGTGTTGGCCATACGCTCGGCGCGCTCCTCCAGCAAATTAAGCTTCTCGCCGCGCTCCATGGCCAGCTGGTGCGCCCGGCTAATCTCCGATGCGGCGGTGGATGCCCGCTGGCCGAGCTGCTCCAAATTGGCGCCAGGTATGTGCCTGGCCACCGAGCGATTCGCCTTGCCGCTCTGCTCGCCAACTGTGGATATATATTTTATATAAAAACTATTTAAAATATAGTATTTAAAAACTCACATAGCTCTTCGCGATCGAGGAGCTTGGCGCCGCCGCCAAATAGACCCTTGAAGAAACCCTCCTTCGGCTGTTCGGGCATTTCCTGTACCGTATATAGTTCACCCATCATCTCCAAAATAAATTGACTGAAAATCAAATAAATTCGATAAAATTAGATATTTTTTAGAATAAAACAAAAAGAGGATATATTAGGGAAGTATTTAGAAATATATATGGTTAAAAGCGAAATATATTTGAGGCAAAAATCTACTTAATATCGAAAAACATCAAAAACTTCATTTCGATTAAAATATCGATTTAAATATCAACTTTCGCCTCAAATATAGATACATTTTCAATATATCGATCATTTTTCTTAAGCTTAAATCCATTTTAATGGCAAACTTACCAAAATTCCGATGATATCGTGAATTTTTGAATTTCGGTGGGCGATGCCATGTACAATCCATGACCTTTATGACTAAAGCAAAATATTTTTGATATTCTGTGGACGAAACGGAAGAGTATTTATTGTATTTATAATCAAAAACTATGATGTTCACTCACTGAGTTGTATCTTCATGAACAATGATCTGTTGACCCCATATCGAAAGCATTGGATCCACAATTCCCTGTTTACATTTTGTTTGAAAACTAAAAGCAAACAGATTATGATTATAAAAAATATTAATATTAAAATATAAAGAGAGGAGCCAAACCTTAGTTCCATAAGCGGTAAGAAATCAGTATCCAATAACAGTTTTAGACTAGGAAGACTATGTACCATTAGATGGCCATTCGAAAGATAGGTTGCTAAGCAAGAGCCATCTGAAAGGACGCGGAAAATATGTATAGAAAATATTTACACAATTGATTTAACTGTCGTCTCACCTTTCATCGTGATAGTTTCTGCCTTGACTGCAAAATCCATTTCCGATAATTGTATGCGATTGATGCAACACTGGTTGGCCACATCGAAGACTTTTGTTTGCTTCTCGCTAGCGATAACGATATATTGTCGATCGGTGAGTGTTTCCAAGCCGGTGCTAACACTTCCGCTTATTCCGCTGCTGCTGGCGCTGCTGCTGCTCATACCGCCACCGCCACCGCCGCCGGCGCCACCAGCTCCGCCAGCACTGCCGCTGGTCGCTGCTCCGCCACTACCGCTGGCTCCGGCTCCGGCGCCGCCACCACTGCCGCCTGCAGTTGCAGCTGCGACAGCTCCAGCTCCCGCTCCCGCACCCGCTGCACCGACGCCAGTGCCAGCACCACCACCGGCCGCGCCACCAGCTCCGCCAGCGGAGGCACCACTACCACCACCGCCCGCAATCGAAGTGTTTGATATTGTATTGGCAGTTGTCGGTGTGAATGTGGGACTGGTGCGGCTGCTGCTCTTTGTGGGTGTGCCTATTGGAATAAAAATATTAATAATATTATTTTTATGGTACTTTTTATATAGTTTTATAACAATTGTGATCAGAGCTCTCAACCGATAAAGATTCAATTCTGTCGAAAAGCGAACGTCACGAAATCTTAAAAAATTTCTTTCTCAGCAAGAGAGCAACTTTAACCGAGAGAGAATTAAACAGAGCGCCAACTGAGACGATTTTTAACTCTGTTTTCAATAAAGTCCAAGAATTATCCTTATGTGCTAGCTCTGTTCACAATTCTTTAAGCAAACGAACTATTATTATGCTAAGTTTTATGTATTATTATAACAAGTAATTATGATCAGAGCTCTCAACCGATTCTTCATTTCAATTCTGTCGCAAAGAGAACGACACGAATCTCTCTCTCAGAAAGAGCAAATTCTGCTCACGCTCTTTACCCGAGAGAGAATTTAAAAGATCTTCAACTGGCATGTTTCCTTGACTCTATGTGCAATCGATTCCAAGAATTATCCCTATGTGCTAGCTATGTATGCAATTCTTTAAGCAAACTAACTATTATTATGCTAGTTTTTATGTATTATTATAACAAGTAATAATGATCAAAGCTCTCAACCGATTCTTCGTTTCAATTCTGTCGCAAAGAGAACGTCACAAAAGAATTAAAGAATCTCTCTCGCAGCAAGAGAGCAAATTCTGCTCACGCACTTTAACCGAGAGAGAATTAAGGGAGCGGCAGCTCATGTGTTTCTTTGACTATGTTTTATGCTCTCTTTATGCAATTCTTTAAACAAACTAACTATTATTACATATGCATTTGTTAATAATTATGTTCTTACGGTCTTTCTTGTCCTTGTTCTCGTCACGCCAGGTCTCAAACGTATAGGGTATGATCGAACCGTATGAGTCTAAAAAAGACATGGAAGTTATGGATCCTTTAAGTCGTACTACGGGGCCACCTAAAAAGGGGAAAAAAAAACAAGATTAAGAAAATATTAAACAGTGTATAAAGGTTGAAAAATTGTTACATAGATTTTAAACTGTGTGATTATTAAATTTAATGATCACTTAATAAATGCTACTTAAAGATTGTTTAAATCATAGTTTAAGCATCAAAAGTAGTGTTTACAATATCGAAAATCCTTTACCACACTTACCATTTATTGTTATCAATACTGGCTGAGATTTGCGCACATCTCGGTCCGGCATAGTGATGAACAATGTCAGTATCGAACCGAAACTAGTTCCAATCCACAAAGTAGGAACAAGTGTCAAAATATCTGCAAAAACAAGTTCAAAAATCAAAATTAAATATATAATAAATGATCATTAAATGAACGTTAAGCTTACCATTTCGTTTTGCATAACTCTCGATGAAAGCTAAACAAGTAACAGATTCTGAGGAAGACATATCAATGCTGGACATTGACGATGATCTGGATCTTGAGAAAGTTCCATCCAATTTATCTGTAATTTTATTTTTCGTGGTTGGTTTTTTTTGGTTTTTTGTTTTTTTTTTATATCAGAAAGGTTGATGATGTTGAGATGGATGCGCATCATACAGATAGGAGAAAGAGAGAAACAAATAAAAAACACGAGTTACAACAAGATTTCAAGGTACATATTTTTTTTATAAATATCGTGAAACAGAGACAGGCGAATATATAGAAATAGAGAGAGAGAGAGAGTCAGAGATAGAGTGATAAAGAGATAGATAAAGAGAGAGAGAGAGAGAGAGATAGAGAGTAAAAGCGGCGGGCGGTAGTAGGCAAAACTTTTGCTTAGGATTTTAATCGAATTTTTTTGCATTTATTTTCTAATTTAAATTTTACTTGTAATTGCGATGTTTTTGTTTTTTGCATTATGTTGCTTTTTTTGCGCTGCACAACACTAAGATACCGCTAGGCTGCCTAATATGTTTAAGTGATTTGTATGTGTTTACAATGTAAATGTGTGTGTGTACGTTTTTTTATATATATATATGTGATTGCGTCAGCCGCTCGCAGGACTTCATTATCCTTTCAGTTTAAAAATAAGCTATTTAAATTAAAAAAATAAAAGGTTTTGGCTCACGAAGATTAAAATAATATTTTGAAAGCAAATTTTTTAGTTTTCAACCAACTTAAATTAATTTAATTTGTTAAGTTTTAAAATAATTTTTTTTTTCAGATTTTCGGAGATTTGCGTTACAAACTCTATTTTAATTTTATTTGTAAATAGTTTTTAATTTTTTTTTGATACTAAATTGTTAGAAAATTCATAAATATTGTAAGTTTAGTACCAAAGTAAAGTTCGGAGTACTTTAAAAGGTTGGCAACCCTGGAAACGGATGCTTGTAGTGCCATCTCTCTTGCACACACACACACCTGCGAGCAACTGTCGCCATTCTCTCTTGCTTGATTGTTCGATTATTCGAGTATTGATATCATTGAGTGATCTTTGCTGTGAGTGCGATTTCGAAAGCGGCACTAGAGTTAAGAAAAAAACTAAAAAATAAAAGAAATACTAAATAATCAAAGTAAACAAACTTGCTGCATGTGTGTTTGTGTTTGTGGTGTGCTCAGCTAGGCGCTTACATGTATGGTTGTGACAGTATGTGTATGCTTGTATGTGTGTGGACTATGCAAAAGTTAAAATTTTTGCCAAATTCAAAATCCAGAAAAATAGGATTTAGTCTTATTCTTATCTATGTTCTGTTATAATTTCATTAATTATATTTCCAGTTAGTCTAGTTTATAGTTATTACTTCATTCGCTTTTGTTTTTCTTTTTATTTATATCGCTAATTTTTTTTGGTTCAAAGCGTGCCAAATGCAAATACAAAATACCGAGAGGCATAGAGAGAGAGAGAAAGAGAGAGGAGAGCGCTAGATCGATAGATACAGAGCGAGCGAGCGAATGAGACAGATAGTAGGACAGTAGCAGAGACAGAGACAGGATAGAGAGAGAGATAGAGATTTGTAGAGAGTAGAAAACAAAGAGACAGCGAGCAGAGAGCGAACGAGCGAGCGAGCTAGAGAGAGAAGGATCATTTTTAGATCCTTTTGGGCAAGAGAGAGACAAAGAGAGAGAGAGAGAAACAGAGCGAGCGAGCGAGCGATCGAGCGAGAAAGGACAGACAGCTCCAGCCATCGACCCCAACCCCCCAAAAATATCCCTAAAAACAAAAAAAAAAAAAACAGAAAATATATTTTCCAAATTTTAGACACACCAACATACACACACACACACTAGAGCGGAGAAAGGGGGCGGGGCCACAAGCAACGTGCATATCCTGCTGTCCATATGTGCGTGTGCGTGTGCGCGTGTAAGTGTGCGTGCGTGTGCAGAGAGAGACGGATAGGACACTTAGAGAGATTGAGAGATTAAGAGGTACAGTGGAACTTCTACAAATCGAAACTTTCTGAGCTATCGCAGGACCTATGAGGACCTTTTAAGCTTAACTTCACGATGTACAGCCTTTGAGTTAGGAAACTTTAAGGAGCTCAACTCTCAACAATTTATTTGAATGATAAACTTTAAAAACAAACATAAATAGCGCCCATAATTTAGCTTTTGGAATGCAAAATATTTAATAGCGCGCAAAATGAGATTCGATAAGGAGCAAGAGCTAGCTAGTTCAAGGTCTCTTCATATTCACTGTAGCGAGAGCGTGCAGTACTGTACTGTTTCTATTTGAGGTTAGGTTCGTCTTTGAGAAGTTGAACTGTATACACTGCACTGTAGGTGTGGGAGTGTGTGAAAGTGTGTGTGTGTGGGTGGGTGTGTGGTACACTTGAAAGAAATGCTTGTGGGTGCGATCTCAGTTCTTTTTTTTAGCTTGGTTGCTTTTTTTGTTGCTGTTGCTTGTATTGGTTGCTGTAGTTGCTATTGTTGTTGTTGTTGTGGAAGTTGCTATTAGCATGTTGTTGTTGTTGTTATTATTGTCTTTAGTTGTAGTTGTAGTAGTTTGTTGTGCTCTCTGGTTGTGCTCCCACCTTGTGATTTGGACTTTTTTAGGGACTCGTACGATGTCACTGACTGCTGTTGCTGTATAACGGATGTTTGATGCGTAAACGGATGCGGATGCGGATACGGATGCGGATACGGATGCGGATACGGATGCTGTTGATATTGATGTTGTTGCGCACCTGCACCGCCGCTAGCACCGCCGCCAGCACCGCATTCGCCCCACGGATAATCAGCAGCGTCAAAGGATTGAGATTGCAGCTCCTGCTGCTGCACCTGTTGCTGCTGCTGCTGCTGCTGTTGCACCTGTTGCTCAGCTGCCACCTTTAATGCAGCAAATCCACCACCAAATCCACTGCTAATCGCACTGCTTAAACCACCAACACCAACACCGCCACTAGCAACACCCGCACCTGCATCGTCTGCCCCATAAACGGATGATCCCGATGATGATGCAGCGGCGGCTCCTGCTCCTGCTCCTGCTCCCGATCCTGCTGCCTCCTCCTCCAACAAGGCCTGCTGCTGCTGTAACTGCTGCTGCTGCTGCTGCGACTGCTGCTGCTGCTGTGTAAACTGTTGCTGCGCCTGCGTTTGCTGCGACTGCAATTGCTGCTGCTGCTGCTGCGCTTGCGACTGCTGCTGCTGTTGCTGCTGCTGCTGTGCAGCTGCAACTCCGCTGCCGTTGATCTGAGGCAATTGCAAAATATGTTTTTTTATATAAACAATAATTGTGGGAGACACGGGAGAGAGAGAGAGAGATACACACACATAGTCAGAGATAGAGAGAGAGAGAGAGAGATATATATATAGAGGAAGAAAGACAGAGAGATAGAGAGAGAGACAGAAAGATAAATGCACAAAATGATTGAATGTCCCTTTCAATTCTTATTTTTATATTCTCTTTCACATTTTTCGGTTTTCTTTTGAGATTTTGTTGCTGTTTTCTATTTTTTCTATTCAGTTATTTTGTGCTATGCGTGTGTGTGTGTGTAGGTGTTGGTGTGTGTAGGTTGTGCTCATGTGATTGTGAGTGTCCTGTGGCGATCTCTTGCGAGAGGTGCGCTCAATATAGGGGTTAAACGGAAACAACAACGAGTGTGCACAAAACGAAACGATTCGGAACATGGAGTTAAAGTACAGTGAACGCTGGCTAACACCCAAAGACAAGGCTTGTAATTTGTAACAAGGAAAGCAACAAAAACAATTGCAACTTAAAATAAAGCAAACATAATTTTAAAAATCATAACTTGCTATTAATTTGAATTTTTTTTGAAAGCATTTGAACAAAATCTTTTCTTATTGTACACGTGTCGAATACGTGATTTGTGTATACGTGACGTATACTTGATCAAGGACCTGGAGATACGAATTACAAAATACAAAACTCGAAATACAACTACAGCCAATTTTCTAGTTTCTAGTTTACTCTAATTTCTATTTCCTTTAGAACTTTTCTTGAGTCTATGAATGAGTTTATTGCAACACATTTTGCTCTGCAATTGAATTTGAAATAGTTACAAAACAAATGATAAACTTACGCTTCAATTTGTTTAGAATATCAGACTTTTTAACTCGTTTCTTTTTGAAGAGAAAGAGGTGTTTCTAGGATAGAAGAGTTTGAGATACACAAAAGAACGTTGAATTAAATAAAAATATATATAGAACGTAGTGTACATAAATTAAGCAAAATCAAAGTCTTCAGTTGCAAGCGATCACTGTCGTTGGAACAATTTACAGTAGTGTCTGCTGATCTGTCATCGTTGATCGTTAATTGTTAATCGTTAATTCGAGTGCAAAACAAACACGATTTAATACATAGTTTGTTTTTCTTTTTGATATGATATAAATACAAAAGCGTTTAATGGTTATTGAATTTTGGGTGATAAGTGCAAAAATATCGAATTATCGATAATATTCGATAACAACACAAATACGTATACACAGCGAGAAACGGAGGCAGAGGTCGTTGCATTGGTTTGTTGGGGTGTTATTTGGGTGACATCGATTGACAGTGACATAAATATGAGAAGAAGCACAATAAAAAACACGAGAACACGATAATAATAGTTACTTAGGTGATCATAACAAGGAATACGAATAGAATAGAATATTAATGGCATATGTGTGAGTGTAAGTACGAAAAAAGACGAGAGATAGAGAGATATATATGTATGTAAAGAGTAGAGCGAATAAACGTTGGTGAATTTTCAAATCTCTGGCTTAGAACGTATAGATAGACACCATGTGGTTATATGTATGCGGGTGGATATATATTAGCTCGTATTAAATATAAACAGTTGATTTAAAAGTATTCGGTTATATGCATAAATGATTTAGCTTAGAGATCAGATCTGTCTGCTTTCTATATATTTACAAGTGGTTTAAACTATACAATGTGGTGACGTTGGAGAGAAAGGCGATAGGCGAAAACGATGACGATACGAAAAGGCAACGGTAATTTTTTGTTTTTGCTTATCGATAGCCAGAACACACACACATTCAACGGAACGATCGAAACGAATATAATTTTCAAATGAATACAGAAAATAGAAATAAAACGAACGAAAAAAAAATCGTTGAAATAACCCAAGTTATCGAGACCCGAAGCCAAGGCCATCGATAGAATATAGAGACGACCAGGAGGGGCTTTAGGGAGGAGATTCGGGACCAAAATCGATTGATGGGAGCACAGCCTCGAGCTAAATCAAACTCTCTCTATTAATGCGGAGATCAGATCAGATAGTTGTGGAATCAGAAGAGTACACAGGGGATCGGTATATACACTGAGGTTTCTTTCAGTGTACAGGTGTGTGTGTGTGTTCGAGTGTTGGAACTTACAGACTAAACACAGGAATATTAAACGTACAACAATCAACATGTTATATCATTTTCTATATTTCGATTTTGGTTACATTTCATGAGAATGTACCATTTCATTTTTGCACAGTGCACATACACAGACTGAGTGGTGAGCTTTTGTGTGGTGTGTGTGGTGATTGGTGAAACTTTTGTGTGGTGTTTTTCTTTAAACTTTTTGATTGTGTGTTTTTCCTACAGCACCCGCGTTTACAATTAATCTCTAAGCTTAAAAGTAGATTTCGTGTCTTGCTTACTAAGGAGTCTGTTGGTTAGTTACTATAGTTTCGAGAGTTTAAGCTTTATAGTTACACAATGTATGTGGGTATGATGATGGTGCTTGTAAACGGTTCTTGTTGTTCTTGAGTGTGGGGTGACTGGTGAGATGTTGTGGTGTTTTTGGTGGTGGTGGTGGTTGTGGTGTTGTTGATGTTGTTGTGGTTGTTAAATGATTTACCAAAGAACTTCCACACAATCACATAAAGGCAGTTGTATTGCAGCTCTTCTGCATCCGTTGCCTAGGTATTGAGGGAGAAGAAGAAGCATAGAATAAGACATTTTTGGCAAAAAGTTTTGAAAGATGTTGGTATTTTTTCTATCTTATTTGTAATTTGTTTGTTGTTGTTGCATTTGTTTGGATTGGGTGCGTATGTGAATTTGTTGTTGTTGGTTGCAGTAAAGTTGTTGTTGTTATTTCATCACATTTGTGGTTGCTGAAGATTGCTGTTCTAGTTGTTGTTGTTGGTTTTCGTTTACATTTATGTATAAGTATATATATGTATATATATATATATATTTACGGTTACTTTTACTTGGTATTTATTGTTATTTGTCATTGTGGTTTAGCTAAGACTCTACAAAGTAGGCTCTATACACAAAATGCAATTTTGGTTTCGGTTTTTCGTTTCAACAAAATTAACATAAGAAGAAGCAACGGATTTTTCATTTCGGTATCGTTCGCATTTCTAGATTTCGATTTTGTACTTTTTGCACATCGCTAGCTGTAATTTGTAGGAAAATTTTGGGGGGAAACAGGGTTGCTATGTTTACATTAGTTTCATCTCATTTTTGTTTGCTATTCTCTACCAGCTAAGTAGCAGCAACTAAAAGCAACAAAAAGCAAAGGAACAACACATAAAAGGGGAAGGGAAGAACACCCGTAAGCCCAACCAGAAGCGACGACAAAACGTCATTTTCGGGATGAAAGAATTGTGGAGAAGAAAGATAGAGGAGGACAGAAGAGAGACAAGGAGACAGGTAAATACTTGCAACGACGATAGAAGGAAAATTACTGTGTTTAGACGCGCTTAATCTTTTATAATTCTAAGCTGAATCTATATTATTCCACTAAGTAGCGTCCAAGCAGGGCTACAGGATAACTGTAGTTTATTTAAATAAAATTTTAGAAAATTAAGAGCTTTATTCTTTTAAGAGGATGTCCCTGCTCGGGAGCCACTCAAAGCTGGTCTGTTAAAACTCTTAATGAGTCCAAGATGGGATACATTAAGTTTTTGTCAGGATCTTATAGCAAGAAAATAAAATCTAAAATGGAATCGCAAAAACACAGTACAGTTTCAATTCCGATGGGTGGTATATTTCAGCTCTCCGATTTGGATTCCACATCCACATTCTGCCTGCCTGCCTAGCGATCACGCAAAGAACTCGCTCGCTCGCTCTGCGCATTTAATTTAATTTTATATTTTGTTTTAGAAACGGGGATATGACCGTCTTGGAAGCTCTCTTTGTTTATTATTATTATATACTTGGGGAGGGGTTTGAGGATTTGGGGAGTGATCCTTCGGCGGGGGCCATACTTACGTATCTTTTTGCCTCCGCCACCGCCGCTGGCGCCTCCGCTTACCGCACCGGCTCCACCACCTCCACTGGTGCCGCTGCCACCGCCGCCGGTCAGTGGAGACACATCGTTCTTGAGGACTCGCACGCCGCCACGCAAATCTCGCGGCTGGTACTTGATATTCGGTACCGATAATAGGCGTTGATCGCGCGCCTTTTCTTTGAATTTTTGACGGGCCGGCTTCAGTGGAACGGGCGCTTGTGACTCTGCCAAAGGCAGATTGTTGGGCCGCTCCACCTCCACCGCTGCTGCCGCCGCCGATGTCATCTGCTCAAAGTCCACTCGACGAACACCACTGGAGCTAGTGCCGGCGGCGCCTTCATCCGGCGAATCGGTGGTGGAGGATCGAAATTTGCCGCGCACCGCCGGCGATGTGGATGCAGCGGCAATTTCGGCATCATCCAACGCTTCATCTTCCTTCAATTCGGCCGTTGTCTCCTCTTCGGTTGGCGGCGGCGGCGGCGTTGGCATAACGCCATCTGGAGATGCCTCCTTGGGCGTGTAGAAAATGGAGCTATTCTTGAGCGACTCCAGATCGGTGTTGACATTCATACCACCGATCTTCATATTGACTTTCGATAATTGACGCTTCAAATTGAACGTTTTCCAGGACATGGACTTGCGTCTGTCCTGCAGCTCCTTGGGGGCAGCATCTTCGCGCTGGGGACTCTTGGCCATCATTGCCGCCGTCGACGCTGCTGAGCCGCTAATCAGGGTTTCCCTTGAACTGTTCACCACGACGGGATCGGGTGAACTGGGACGGGAGCCGACGATCGGTGTTGGATCCGTTGGATCGGTGCTTGAGGCCTCCGGTACAAATTCAAGTGACGGACTATCCGGACTGGTCGTGTCGTTCAGCTAGATGAAGATCGGGAATTTTTGGGGGGTAGGAGGGGGCAGAGTTTTAATTCTCAGTTTTTGTTTTTCATTTTTTGTTTTGTTTTGTTTTTTTTTTTTTTTTTAAGTTTGTTTAGGCAGCAAAAATAAAAGTAGTTGTCGTTTTATTTATCGACGGACAGAGCGGGGTTCGGTTGGATAGTATTTTAAGGGGTCTTTTTTGGGGGTTAAGGTGGTTTAAAATTCACTTCATTTCGGGTTATAGGGGTTCTGTTTCTGTTTTTGTTTTGGTTTCTGTTTTGATTTGTTCTTTTTTTTTTGAGGTTGGCAAACCGAAATGGACAGAAAAATAGCAGCAACAATTAAAGCGGTACAAAAAGTCATTAGTGATCATGGTTGTGAAAATTTTAATAAAATATCATATCGATGATCTTGAATTTTTTGTTCAATACCAAATTGTAGAATTTATTTACCCAAAAAATAACGCTATATTGAGTATATTTTATTTTTTGTTTTTCAATCATCATTTATGCTTTATGAATACCACATTATTTTTTTAGCAACAAATATAAAAATATCGAAAATATATTTTTAAAAATATAGATATTTTATATATAAGGCAAAAAAATATCACGGTGTAAATATTAATTTCTGTCCAAAAAACATCGATATGTTAATATTTTTATAAATTTTTCACATCACTGATAATGATGAGGACACAATGGGGGTGGAAAGTATATTACAGTAAAGTATATATAATCAGTAAATGCTTATTTTGATTTTTATAAATGGCCTATTCTAAGATAAGCAAGATTTGGTCACACTTTTTAATTATTCGTTTTCTCTATCGAAAGACGGAGACAGCAAGAGGTGTATTACATTTCCTTACAGGTGGCGCCCGACCAGGTACTGTTATGCAACATGTCCGTGCTCGGGCGCCACTTGCACGTAAATTTAACGCACTTAGCTAAATATTATATAGATAGATATATATGTGATTTGCAAAAAAGCTATATCTTGGCATTAAAACATATTAATGTGTGTATTTTTTTAACAAATTTACCTTCTTGAGGCTATAAGTAAGTGAGGTGTCAAGGTAATGTCTTAAAGTAAATTAATTTGAGGCAAAATGGAAAGTGTACAAGGTGCCAAAGCATTTTTTTTGTAGTTAAAAGTTCTTTAAACCTGAAACCCATGAAAGACGATGCCATATTTTACACATATGTAGACTGAACTAGGTCAAGGGATATCAACAAAAAAAAAAGGAAAGTCAATGACAGAGAGAGAGAGCGAGAGAGAGAGAGGGGGAGTGAGAAAAAATGCATGGAGCCACTTTTGGCATTTCGGGGGAATGCGGATGATTACGTTTAACGTTTGGTTTTTTGGTAGATGCAGGCTGCTTCTGCCTTGTTGTTGCTGCTTTTTTTTGTGCATTTGCGCTTTATATTTTTTGCTTTTTTTTGTGAGTTTATGTTTAGTGTGTGTACTTTATTTTTACAAGGGTTAACAGGTTTGGGGTTAAACGAGGTTCTGTGTTGGGGTTTTACTTGGGTTACTTGGAAAAGAGTATCGTATAAACAATTTACATTTTATTTACGTTATTATTTGGTTTCGTTTGGTTGGTATTTTTTTTTCGGGTTAACAAACACTGAAAGGGGGTTAAACTTTAGGCAACGACTTTTATTTAACAGTTATACTTGAATGTGTATAACGGTTTGATGCTAGATGTGTGGGTGTGATGCACAACACACATACACACACCAACACACGCACACATACAAATACACATACGCATAGGCATTGGCAAAAAAAACTCAAACACAAACACGCACACACGCACAGGCAATACAACGGTATTTTTCGATAATCTTAGATTTATAATAGAATTTTAAAAGGGTTACAAAATAAGAAAAATAAGTAAAACTACGTTCGATCAATTATCAATTCGAATTATATATTTAAAGTAAAACCGTATAATTTATTTGTAACTGAGTGTGTGTTTCGGTGAAGTGTTCAAGTTACATAGAGTGTCTTTGGTTTGGTGACAGTTAAAGTCTCGCAGCAAACACACAGAAAAACAAACACTTCTTCTATCAATGCGTTAGTAAGAAACGACAGAAGAGAGAGGGATAGATACAAAGATAGAGATAGCGAGAGACAGTGGGAGAAGGAGAAACGTAGTTTTTCTTTGCTGTTGTTCTTGTTGTTGCTGTTGGTAATGTTGTTTTCAGTTGTTGTTTCAATCATATCATATCATGTTATTTGGGTGTTCGCTAGGCTTTTTCTTTCTCAGGCACAACACAGATCAAATCAATTCAAATCAACTCAAATATCGGAATCGTGACGGATGAAATCGGATTTCGATCACATATATAACAATCATAGCCATTAATCGCGACTATGCGATGGACTTGGAGCGTGGGAATTAAAGAAGTTACACGAAAATAATAATAAAAAATCCTCACACCAATCGATTCAAATCCAAATTCAAATTTAAACCAATCATCGAGGCAATCATCGTATGCAAGCTTCGTGCAAAATCACAATTAAATTAAATATCAATCAATCAATAAATATGATTTTACCATGCTGCAGATTTGTGCGTTTCAGTTAGAGGCAGGCTGGGAAACAGAGAAAGGTATATATACATACATATACATATATATATATGTATATCTAGAGATAGATAGGTAGTTGGCCAGATTGAACCCTACAAAAACCAAAATGTGTCAAGGAAATTAAAAACGAAGCTTTGATCGCAGTGAGAGAGAGAGAAAGTTACTTCCCCAAAAAAGTGCCTAGCTAGAAATAAGAGGAACCTTTTCCAATCGGACTCTTAAATAAAAAGCAGACGTGTTAATTCGTGTTACTTGTACCAGTTAGAGCAGGATTGATTGTGAAAGTTGTGAAAAGTATACATAACTATAGTTAGAAGACTGGTTAGATTAAAAAGAGATAGCAGGTTTAGGTCACTTTGGTTGGAATGATAAAGCGATACAGCAGTTGGTTAGAGGCTATTGAAGCTCACCGAAAATACCGAAAAATACTAGTAAAAAACGGTTACCAAGCTATAACTGTTGTTAGTTTAAATATATAGTTTTATATGCATTTAATTAGTATAACTATCAGCAATATATATACGTAGGTTGGGTAATTTTGCTTGCTTGCTTGCATGTGTGGTTGTATACATGTATATATAGTATATAAATATGGGGTTATATATGGGGGTCTAATTAGCTAATTATATCGGATTTACAAAAATGCAGGAGAGTGACAGCGAGATAGAGCAAAGAAGGAGCAAAAAATAAACTAAACGGGAAATGAAAACAAAACAAAACAAAAAACAAACCAAAACAAACATTTTTCGATCGGCTACAAATGTTTAATGTTAGCTTTAAACATATATAGGTATAATTATGTATATATAGATATATATATATCAAATTTAGGTACTTTTGTAAGTAATTAGAAATTTCGTTTGTAATGTATATAGAAGTAAATATATATTTTGGTATGCATATTAAATTTAAATATGTTAAGTACTGAATATATGTACGTGGCATGTTCAAATGAGCTGAGCATTTGTAGTTGTTGGTCTTTTGTTAGTGTGGGAGTTTACTGTTCAGTACTACTGTACTGTATTCCACTGTACTGAGAGTATATATAGCATATTCATGTGGGGCGAAATCATTTCGGTCTGTCTGTGTTTCTGGCTGTGTACGTCTGCGTGTTTCGATTCGAATCAAATCGAATTCGAATCCGGCTCGAATCAATTCAATTCGAAAAAATTCAAATCGTAATTGAATCAAATTCGAGTTCGAATTCGAATTATTTGTTCCGTCTGTATGTATTCGGTTTGTGGTGTATATATTTTGGAGCTCGGGTCCACTGCGAATATATATTGGTTTACAGTGGTTACCCAACACACACATTTCATGTGAGTCTCAGTGGCAGAGAGTGAGACAGACAGACAGAGAGAGAGAGAGAGCGCGAGAGAGAGAGACAGATAGAGAGCGAGAGGGCACTTACCTGATCTGAGCTGGGCGATCGGCTTTGCTCCTCTTTGTTCTCAATGCGTTTTGGACTTTTTGGTGTTCGCGAGTAAGGATCATGTGCGCCATACAGATCGGGGCATGCAACACTCAATAGGCAAATTTTTTGGATTATATCAATTATGACAAGTCCATATTCGGTACCATAAGCCATTCTAAAAACAGAAAATATTCATATGTATTTCCAAAATCAACTGCATACAAATCAACATCTTACAAAACAAAAAACACCACAGAACACAATGTGGATTTCATCGGGGGGGGGGGATGGAACATAATTATTCTAAATGTACAAAACATTTTTCAAAATGATGAGTAACAAAATAAAAGTTAAATAGTTGAACCGACAAACCAAAAAGCAATAACTTATGGTAAAAGAAATCCAAAGGATACTAGAAATACTCAATAATACCGGAATAATAAAAACGCTATTGTTGAAAAAATACTACATACTTATAATTGAAAAAAATGTTTGACTATTTACTCTATTGTTCTTACTAAAACCAATATGTATTCGAAAAAGTTAAAGAATAAAAGTGCTTAATAAAACTACAGTCAAAGAATGTCATCATAAAGTACCAAAACAAAGATAAGCAGATACAAAATGAAATTTCAAATCAAACGGAAAATTACCGAAATTCATATACAATTACCATTCAAAGAAACAGAAAACTGAAAGACAAATGAATTATTTTTATGCGCATCATCACTCACACACGCGCACACACCAGGCACTAAAAATACGGTTCGGTCCGGTTCCTGGAGTCAGTCACGATCTCAGTTCTGCTTATAAAGTTCGTTCTTGAGCGTCAGTTTTGGGGGAGAGTCGCTTTGGAATTAATGGAAGGACGGGGGCTTAAGACCAAAAAATATCGAAATATTAAAAACGCAAAAATCAGTTATCATTAATCAATATATGTTCAGATAGTATCTAAATTTTGATCAATATTTTAACAACATAACGTTGAAGAACATTTTACGTTTACTCTATTATTAATTTATAGGAGGAAGTCCGAATAATAGATGTTATCTAATCAAGTTTTTTAATATCGCAATTTAAGTTAAGTTATCGGTATGTTTTTTGATATTTCGATCTTTTTCAACATCCCCTGGTCGCACTTGTGTTAAAATCTATCGTCCATTGGGGTTGGGGGCTGTTTGTATTTTTTGGTAATTAATTACCAAAGGGGGACCCAGTTCTTGGCGTCTGCTTGCAACTGTTGCATACTACGGAATATAATACACAACGCAAACAAATTCAACAAAAGCGGTGCTGCTTAGGGCGGGGACAGAGGCGTGGCAAAAAAGGGGGGCTCTAGGCTAATACACTCGGGCGAGCGTTAGCGGTTCTTCTTCACTGTTTTTTGTTTTTTTGATTTTTGGCTACGTCTCAAGGCGCTTTTCAGAGAACGTCATGCATATTAGTACGAATACAAAACTAGACTACGTCTAAATTTTTTTTTGGTTTTTTTTGGGCGGGGGTGGAGGGTTCTAGTAGTAGTCCGCTTTTCCTGTGTCCTTTGTCTTGGTGGGAGAGTTGTTGGCGGGGCGGGGGTTGGTTTTGGTTGGTGGTAGAGGGGCTTTTTGGTGGTGGTGTGTGTACGTGTGTGGCTGGATCGATGGACAGATGGATCGCTGGATGGTTGAACGGATAGATCGAAGCGAGTGTCTCGGGGATGATGGTGGGAATAACATGGAATGGATGGATGGCTGGATGGATGGATGATCACGGCGCGGCGTGGATTGGCTACACTACTTACAGGCCATAGCTGGAGCTGATGCACAGCGAGGTGACCTGCACGTTCCGACGATTTGGTCCGGTTGTGAGGCAGACCAGCTGCGACTGGAAGCCCGGTGGCTTGCGCTGCGCTCCAAAGCGCACCTTCAACGAACACTCGGTCGTCTTTTTAGTGGAGAAATTGCAGAGAAAAGTGTTAAATTAGTGGGAAAATAGTTGAAACCTTAAATATATTGCTAAAGAATTGAAATTCATCTAAAATTAATGAAGTACCTTATCTGAATCACTCGATTCCGTCTTTTGCACTTGATGGCCCGTTAGAAAGTCACACTCGGGACTGGTGCCATAAATGTCATCAAAATTCTCATAGAGTATGGGTATCTCCAGGACCAATACCTCCGACGTTGACTCCATTTTACGGAACTTGAATAGCATAACCTGACCCATGGCGCCCGCCACACAGAGGCGTCGCGATTCCGAGCAGAGGAAGATGAGATGCACCGCCAATGGATTGTCGCTTTCCGGATGCGAGTGGGCGACGTGGGAGCGCGGCTTCTCGAACATCTTGGCCGTCTTCAGCTTGTAGAGGATCTGCAGCGTACCGGCACCAGAGTCCCAGAATTTGAGGCTACCATCCTGGTGTCCGGTAATTACGATCTCCGAATAGCTGCACGACGCCGGCGACCACTCGCCACCGGATATTGGCCATTCGCGCTCCGAGAAGCAGCTCTTTTTACTTGTCGTTGTGCGACCAACCTGAGGTAATGGTTATGGTTGCAATGGTTAATGAGAGATCGATCAAGGGACAAGGATTACTTACTGAATAGAAAGCAGGAACCAAATCCGATGGGCAATCGGTTAAATATGTGCAACATGTAACAGGTGATTCGTGTAAGTCCATTGGATAAGGCGATTCAAAACATGGAAAACCGGGTGTTAATAAGTCTATTAATACTAAGTCGTATTGCAGCAGCACGGCGATAGCATACGGCTCCTGGGTCTCTGCAAATACGTAAAAAAATATTAATTAAATACATTTTTACATCAATATTTGACGCGAAAGTATGTATACAGCTATATTTTTAAGTCTCGATATATTAACGTGCTACAAATCGATACTCTAGGGCAAAATCATTGAAATATAAGTACTTTTTATTACTATCCATAATTTCTACATACCGCAGGGCCATGGATTCTCGCAGAGTGTAATGAAATCGCATACGGCATGCTCCATTTCCAGCACTGTGGTGGCCTTGCCCACCATCACCGTGATGCAATTCGACTTGGAGCCCTTCTCCGACGGCATGCCGCCCGAGAAAATGGTGAAAGTTTCCCTGGGAATTTAAAGCAAATAAATAAACATTTTAGGAACAAAGAGGAGATAATGATAATTCATTAAATATTTCGTTATCATGATTGCTTTTTTATTTCAATTACTCAAAAATAATGAGAGCACACCCTCTGAGCTTTTTATGATGCATTCTCATTATCTCCTTATCTCGCAGGTAATAAAAATAAAAACCGTCGCTATATATACATATATATATTTATGAGTAATGATGGAAATAAATACTCACCCAGTTGCGCTGGATTTCAAGTCAACTTTATAAATTGGTTTGCACTTCTCCGCGTTGCCATCCTTGTTGGGTTTTGCTGTTGAATCATCAGCACCACACAAAGTGCATCAATTAATATGTATATAGTATAAAGTAGTATATCATATACTTTATTTATAATGGCAACTTACCATGCGGACAAACCTGCGACTGCGGCTTGGGCTGGGGCTTCGTTGGCCAGGAGCAAATGGAGCCATCCGTGTGCGAGGACACAAAGTACTTGCCCTCATAGTGCCAGGCCAGCGACTTGACGGCCTCGGCCGCCTGCCATCGTATCTCAGCGCATTTCGCCTTCAGATCCCACAACACAAGCAGACCGCACTCAAATGCAATAAGCAACTTAAAGGATAGAAAGGGAATTAAGTATTATAAATTAATTTCGAGACTAAGAGGGGAAAATATCGAAGTAACGCTTGGCTTACCTTGTTTGCATCCAATGGATTATCACATAACGCAATCACAGCACCTGGATGACTAGTTCTAACCCTAATTTTCACAATAAAACGTATTTTAGATACAGTTAAAGGTTAGGTATTAGATCAAGTGGTATACTTACACTTCAATTGCTTTATTCCAGTTAATAATATATCCACTAAGTGCAAATGTATCTATGTGAACAACGTGTATGTTTCCCTTCTCGGTGCCCACGTACAGCCATTTGCTGCCCACGGGCAGGTGTATGCAAGTCACGCTGCAAGGACAGAGAGATGGAGAGAGAGGGATTATGTCATCATCGTTTAATGTTTAATTGTCTTAGAATGCCTCATCTTAATTTAATAATACTTTCAAGCCTTAAGAAAGTTTATAGTAAATTCAAATAAATCAAAAATTGTGTCGAGACTCACCGCTCCCGCTGAAATTTCAGACTCTGCACAATGCGCGGCGTCTTTTGGCGAATGTTCCACAAGTGAATGGTGTCATCGGCGGTGACGGTGACCAAGGCACCCTCATTGACCAGGAATTGGGTAAAGAGCACAGCGCACTCGGATTCGCCCTCGTGTTTGGCATGGGCATCGACGCCAGGTCGTCCCAATCTATAATACATATATATATATATATATTGTTATTTTTTCGAGCAAATGAATCAAAGTTTAGGTCAATGCACTCTCTTACATGCGAATGTAGCCCGATTTGTCGCCAATCGCTAGTATCTTTTGTACTGGATCGAAGGCAAAGGATGTGGGCGAGTATGGAAAGCCATGGCGGAAGGTCTGTGAAAAGAAAGGACACCACAAGCATTAAATAAGGGGGCTATACCCCGACTACAAGGTATATTTCTCAAGTCATAATAATAATATCGCTTATCACTTGAAAAACTGATACGACAGAGACACATTCGACTTTAATTGTTACGATAACGTGACTTTATAATAATTTATTAATTTATTGCTTCAAGTAGCATTATGATAATTAAAGATATATTCACAGGGGCTTTATTTAGGCGGCACTGATGGTTGTAGGCGTCGGTTATAGCCGCGTGTGTCTTATGATAGATTCATTTGAGCGCAGCTACCAAATAAAACACCCGCTAGCTGCAACAGAGGCCTCTCTGGGGTTAACACTTCAATTATTATTTATATTTAAATAATTATTTAATAAATCTTATGTTTTAATGCTTTATCTGAAGGCAAAAAAAGGATTTTGTGCCAGGCAAAAGATCTTAGTCAGAGCTTTTTAAGGGAGCTTGTCTGTGATGAGGACAAATCCCCATCAAAGCATCCCCATCTCGCCTTGCAGAAATCTTCCTCCAGCCGTATTTAATATCATTCTTTCTTCTAATAAACGATCTTTAATTAATTTATAACATACCTTTTTCAGCGTAAAATGATCGGCCTTGAGTTGCTCCTGAATCTCCTGCTCCTGTCGTGCGGCTTGGGGCTGAACGCTTTGTCGAAATCCATCTAGAACTCCTTTGAATGTGAACTTTTTCATTTTTGTAACATGAGTCGTCCTCGTGCTCCGGCTACTCTATCCTTTTAGTTATGCGTTGCTGCGATGCTGCTCGATTCGAGTCCGTGTGCTCCAAGTCGCGTCCAAGGTTGTGGCTACTATTGTAAACAGTCGCCAAGGTTTTCAGGTGTGTGCCGTGTGTGTGTGTGCCGAGAAAGAGTGGACAGGGTGCCGGGAGGGATGGATAGTTGGTTGGTTGGTTGGTTGGGGGGGAAAATGGATCCCGCTCCGAGGAAAACCGAAAAGGCGATGGGGATTGGTTTCTTCCTCTGCCGGCGAAGCTTTCCCTTCCAAGTCCTTCGATGTTAAATTAGTGCTCCTTTCTAGATAAATGTAACTAGAGGAGCCAGCGCTGCTGCTCGTCTGAGTTCGTCCTTGTTGCTTTTGTTGTTGTTGTTTGGTTGGTTTTTGGGAAGTGAAACTAGGTTAACAATAGTCGAATTATTAGCTATATCGAGAAAGGGAGAGAGAAGATAGCAGGACAAGCAATTAATAATTAATGTAGAGACAGCACTTTAGCACTTAGAATATACTATTTTTTATCAGATTTCCACACAATTTATTATATATTTTAATAATTTTTTTTTAATACCGAATCTCATAGTTCTTGGAGAAATATCTATGAATAACTGTAGGAATGCCAAATTTCCCCATTTCGATATAGGATATTGGAACAGCTGTCAATGGAGAGATATTAAATCGTTTTCCCTTTTTTTTGTTCTTGCAAATCTGACCGCATTGTTTTCCTTATTTTCACTTCTGCCCTTCTTTTGTTTTTCTTTTGTGGTTCGTTTGCCCTGGGCCTGGGGGATTACATAAACCTTGATTTCTATTCAATGGCACACGTAGATTAATTAAGAGCTCCCAAGCCCCCCGTCGCCGTCCCTGCTTGTGTATGTGTGTGTGTGTAGGGAGTGCGAGGGAGATGGCTGTGGATCAATCTGTATAACGGGATATTGCGATTGCAATGGCGAAATGTTAAGCGATGATTGTTGGCTGTTAATTGAAAATCGTCGTTGGTGCTTCTGGCTACAACATTATGTTATGTTGCACAACGTGCCGAGGTATGTATGTATGTATATATATATCTGTGAATAATTGTATATATGCACTTTTTGATGGCACACAAATCGATTTTCTTTTCGCACACACTCGCTCATCACTCATCGCAATGTTGTGTGTGTTGCGACTACACTCAGCTTTCCTTGTTTCATTCTATTCTTCCTCTTTTTTTGCTGTCTTTTTTGCCTGTTTTATTTGCAATTGTTTACGCTTTGACAAACACACACACACACACACATGTCCATGTGCAAAAAGGAAACAGACATACATACACATATGGGTCGCCAGGACAAATGCGCGCAACAGTGGGGCAAACAAAAAAAAAAGAAAAAGAGGAAGAGGCAGAGGCAGCAAGGAGACGAAGAACTGGGGAAAGTGGAGAGGTGGGAGAAGGACAAGCAAATCGTTGGCATACTTTAAATTTTATTCCCGCAAACAAACATTGGTTGGAAAGGGGGGGTTGGGGGTGTGTGCGAGGGGGCCAAAGTAAAGGTGGGGTAAGGACAGCAGTATAGTAGAGGGCGGGAAGAGTGTGTGTGTGTGCGTGCGCGCGTGTATGTCTGTTTGATAATGACAGTGGTGTGCCATCCCCCTCCCACCTTCCCTAATGATGATTAAAATGCCATTCGCCGAGCGAGAGAGAGTGCGAGCGAGGGAGTCGTAGGATGCTGTGTATGTATATATGTGTACGTAAGCACTTACCATCTCCCTTGCTCTTTCTCTCTCTCTCTTTCCCGTTAGGAGTCTCTTGGCGTATGTGTGATAACCTCGATTTACAGATTTTTCTCACAAATACATGCTTTTGGCTTTTTTGGCCCCTGCTTGTTGCTACTCACATGTTAACTACATCTTCCTCTTCTTATGCTCCTGCTGCCTCCTCCTTCACCACTTGAGTATATTTATAAAAAAAAAAACAACAAAAAAGACATGGGAGAGCCCAGGAAAGTTAAATTCCAGCACTTAAGAAAATCAGGCACAGTTACATTTGCTTAACAACTGTTCTCTCACAGGCACACATACACACACACTGGCACAGTTGGGGCGCGCTTTTTAAAGGGTTTATGGAATATTCGTTTTGATTTTCGATTGGCTTCTTAGAATTTGCTTAATTTTTTGTGTAAGTAACTTGAGTTTTAATCTTTTTTATTCCTTACGGGGCCAACAAAAAAAAAATTATGCTACTACTTGGCTGGTCAGTTGTCGACTGAACGAGCTGCTGCTGCTGGCGTTGCTGCTGCTGGTGCTGCTGCAAAAGTGAGAACGCAGAGAAAGAAAGAGAGCAGATCCTAGCCTAGGATCTCTGTCTGTGTGTGAATCTAACGCACTCACTCGCACTTGCACTGGCAACCGCAATCTGTGCCTATTGGAAATGTAACGGAACAGGCTTAAGCTGCTCTCTCCTTTTTTATTCGACTTTTTGTTAGCCTGCTTCAAGGCGTTTTCTGATTTTTGTTTAATTAACAAAAAATCTCGGCTCGCAGAAGGCTCCCAATACCAATTTGTGTGTGTGTGTGTATGTGTGTAGCAGCTGCCATGTGAGCTCCTATTGCGCAGGCTTACGCTATTCGCCCCCGAAAAACGTTTTCGCGTACTCGCCAGGATACAACAGTAACGACAACAACAACGAAGGGGAAGGGGGAGAGGATTCAAAAACAATGCAAAATGTTTTGCGCGCGCGGTCACATGACACGAGTCCCACTAACACACACTCTCACAAACGTGTACACATACTTACATACTACAGTTGCGGCCAAAATAATAGTTTTATTTGCAAGCTTTCAAAAATCTCATTCTAACAATAGGGATTAAAAAATAAAGGTTTTTCACACTTGCAATGGTGCTACATTCGAAATCTTTTTTATTTGTTGATCTTTAGAGTTTAAATATAGATATTTATTCATTAATAAAATAAATATAATTTCTCACAGATCTAAGAAAATGTGTCGCTTTGCAACACTATTACTTTGACCGCAACTGTAATTGGCACTTATACAACGGTAAAATTTGTTGAGGCAGCGCAGGAGCAACGCTCACACACACACACACACACACGCACACACACTTTTCATTTTGTGTGAAGATTTTTTGATATTTTAAAATTTACTTTGTCGAAACATCTGGAACACGGTTTTTCGAAGGGAGGGGGAATTCGCTATAGATATTATTTATAGGTTTTATGCGAATTTTTGCACAAATTTTGGCAACTTTATTTTTGGTTTTATTCAAAACGGGGAAAAGCGCGTGCAGACGCGTCGAATGCTTGGCAGCGAAAAACTGAAACTGGGAAAGCACTGAACGGGAAGCGTTCGCTTTCCGCGCAGTTTCCACGGCACGTGTATGTATATGGGTAATACACACACACGCGCGTATGTGTGGATATATGTATGTATGTCCTGTTGGTTATGCAAAGCAGCCAAGAGTTGTAGGGTTGTCGCGACTGGCTTTGATTTGGAGGCTGGCAACCCTGGCTGGCGAGCGGAGCCTTCTCCCCAGGAATCGATACGATACTTGTTGTTGTTGTTGCAAAGGAGGTGGCATCAGTACTTCGTCCTCTCGTTCTCGTCTCCTTTTTTTTTTGATATATTTCTGAGGTGGGGGAGTAATAATCCAACATGCGAGTACATACTAAAAAATTTAATCTGCTAAAATGTAAATACCACTACATTCCGCCTTCCCCCCTCTCCGTTCCACACAAGCACACTCTGCTGACACACGCACACTATGGCATTCCCCCTTTTGATAATTTGCATGGAAATTGTAATGAGAGTTATGTGCCGTTATGCGCCGTTATGTTCCTTGGGCGAGAGCGAAAGCAAATCCATTACCAATAACTCAGCAAAGTAGGCAATAAAAAGGAGCGAAGGCGAAGAGAGAACGAGAGAGAGAGTGGGAGAGGGAGTGCGGAGCGGGAGAAATTCTTGCGTCAGTTGGGAAATGTACGTAGTCCAATAGGAAACTTGTTGGGCAGCAAAGATACATGTATGGGGAGAGAAGACTTTCTCACGTCTGATAAGAATCTGCGTGGCGGTAGAAGTCCGATTACGAAAGCGAGAGTGAGATGGCAATCAAGTGATTCAACTGAAGCGAAAAGAGCAGCAGCGCCAGCAAAAACAACAGAAGCTTAACCGATGATATTAAAAACCAAAACGCAAATAACAAACATGTTGTCATTCCAGCACACGAGCGCACACACACACGAACGTAAGCTGTTAGAATTTGCATTCCGACACACGTTCACACACACACACACTGACACAGCGAATAGCATAACATCATCTGCCACCGCCCCCGCACCCAGCACCCTCTGCACCCGCCGCCCACCTGTTTCATGGCGTTCGCCTTCGACCGTTCCTCTGGACACTTGTCGCGCGCTTGACCAATCCAATCGGGATGGCCTGGACGCACGGAATACCGAAATCGAAATCAAAACGCAATACAAATGTCAACCAAAAGCACAACGAAAACACGGGAGAAATAGGGCAGTTTTTTTTTTGACAACAGTTCACAGTTCAGCGATGGCAATTTGGCCATTTACCCGCTACATCTGGTGGTTTTTACAAGCAAGTAGCTGAAACTCGCAAACCCTGGCAGCACTGTACGCTGTTAAATGGGCAGCACTGGATGCTAAACGCTGTTGAATGGGCAGCACTGTATCTCAACTTTTTCACAAGTCTGGCAACGCTGTTTCTGAGCCTTTTTTTTGGAATTCAAACATTGAGAAAGAAAATTGTTTTTTCATTATCTTTTCAAGGATTTAAGTCCTTCTTATCAGTATTTATTTTTGGAAATAGAAAAGGCCGAGAAAATGGAGTGAAATTGAGAATTTTCCTGCAGTCTGGCAGCTCCGTCAAGGGCGATTTTATCAAATTTTGAAAAGTTCATAAATCTTAAATTTAATCGTTATCACCTAAGATTTACACAAATCTTCCGGCAGATAACGTGGAGTTCTTGAAAAGAGCAATAAATATTTCAATTAAGAAAATAAATCGTTTTAAATGCTTTGTCTACATTATTCTCACAAGTTTATTTAAGTTTAATCACAATGTATAATGTGGTTTCCGTCCTCCCCCGGGAATAATGTCTTTCTATATGTATAAATAAGGGTGAGGGGAGGGAGAACCGAATCCTCCATTGGTCGTCATTGGTCAGGGAGTCTCTGCAGCAACACACAACGTCGTCACGTCATCGAAATGTTTGAATTACACGCATTTACAATATGAAATGTACACTTTCTTGGCGGTCACGTCTCGCTCCTCTGCTGGAGAGCTCCGTGGAGGAGCCACTCGCGGCCACCTGGCTGCTGGCAACGCTCCAGCAGCTCCTCCAGCTTCTGGGCCTGAGCCTCCTCCGTGAGCTCTCTTTCCCGCAGAATGCTGGCGATCTCCTGGAGAATGGCTTGCCTCAGGAGATGCGGCTCATCCTCGGCAATGTGCCGCCTCACGTTGGCCACCAGCTCCTCGAGATGCTCGTCAACGGCGCCGGGGAAGAGCTGATCCATGGCGGCAGCCAAATTGAACAGATACTCGCGATTGGGGCCGCTGGGGCCGGCGGAGCTAAAGATCTGCCTGGCGATGCTCTCCACCTCCCAGACATCGCCCGCATACGAGTCGTTGGCCTGCGTGGCCACGTACATGATCACTTGAATGGGCTTTGTCGCTGGCTCCCGCTCCGAGGGGGAACTGGTGGCTACTCTTGGATACTCGTGGAACTCCAGGGAGCAGCGCTCGTAGCCGTTCTTCTCGCGATAATCAAGATGATCCAGCACGGCGGCCTTTTGGCTAGCTGCAATGCGATAGGCCACGCCGTAGACACGGTCCTCGCCAGGATCGCCTGGGAGGAGGGTAACAACTCGACCCGGACGCTCTGGAATGCCGCGATGATCGATACTGTGCTGGTAGAAGCGACGCTTGAAGCCCCAGACGAAGCCCCGTCGCCGGTCTATGTAGGGAAAGTCCGCCTTCCACACCAACGAGCCGTAGCCAAAGATCCAGGCATCCTTGTCCGTGGCCGCCGGTGCCTCCACTTGATTGCTGCTCTCCGCCTCGAAGCTATCGAGTAGCAGGGATTGCCCGTTGGTTTCCTTCACCGCCTGCAGCTGTTCCGCAAAGAACTCGCCGTAGATGTGGCCGGATAGCTGCTCGGGCGCGAGTCCAGGCCCGTCGCCGGCCCCACGGCCACGCAATCCCTGCAGGTAGCCCAACATCAGCTCCGCTTTGCCCTACGGTTAGTGATGGCACTTCCAATCAAGTGTCAACTCGATTGTTTATCTTTTATAGCGCCGACAGGGCTGTCAGGTTTTCTAAGCTCGAGTCTGTTGATGCTCTATAAGTAAATGGGCATGTTGGCTCTTTATTAGATTGCATTTATTTGTTTATTTACGAAATAACTTAAAAATAAAAGATCTCATTGCTGATTTCCCACCGTTCCATTTAAAACCTATCGAGCGATAGCCCTTAGCTGGTCACACTGGGTATGGTTAATCGATAACGCTGATGTCGATGGCTGGTCACACTCAACATAAGCGTTTTCGTCAAAGTGAGCAAATTTCGTTGTTTTCCGGTGCAGTTTTCTCTGTCGATTGCTGAAAAGTAAGTATTTCTGCATTTCGTATGTGCTTTAACCCTTTCGAGTGCCCGCCGGTGACTTTTCCAGCCTATCTTATCGGTTTCGCGCAGTTTTCTCGCCTTCAATTTTTTCCCTCGGCACGGGGGCCCAAGCCTCTAACTACACACGCACACTCTGGCATCCGCGTTTTCGCCCCGTGTGTGAGTGTGTGTGCGTGTGCGTGCACTTTGTGTTGGTATAGTTTTTTTTCTCGTGCTCAGCTTTTTGGCTTTTGCGGCCGCGTCGGGCTTGGATGTAGCTTTCCAGCTGCATCTAGGGCACGGCGGCAGGTGTATGTGTGTGTGTGTGTGTGTGTGAGTGTGCATCCCGGACAGCGTTCTCCGCATCCGTAGAGGCAGCCGTCTCGCTCTCCCGTTCGGCTTCCGAAGCCCCGCGAGATCCGAACTCAGCCGAGGAGCCGTGCTTCCACTTGCATCCGTGCTGTCAGAACGCATCCTGCCGCCGCCACACTAGGACGCAGTGCCGCTAATTGAATTATCCAAGCAGTCTCTCTCAAACACTCTCTCTCTCTCTCTTTTGTTGCAGCTTCTGGCGCGAAGAGAACTGCGACGCAAAAGAGCAAAGGGAAAGCAAGGAAAGGAGAGCACCCATCACCGAAGGTCACCACCAGAGCCAGAAGCCACGCAGAAAAACCCAAAAGGCATGTCGCATGCGGAGAAAATGCAGGGACAGGAGCACGACGAGGAGCAGTCCTCCGACATAGAGGTGAGCTCTTAGCTAAGCCACAACTCCAATGATGTACATCGCTTTCCCTTCCGCAGGAGTCCGGTGACGGCGTAGAGCGCGAGGACCAAACCGACGAGGACGACAACTACAACGAGGAGGACAGCAACGGGGATATGCAGCAGGAGCAGAATGACAATGGCGATGGCCAGGACGGGCAGAATGGTGGCCAGGATGGGCAGTCGGGTGACGAACAACAGGGCAACGGCAACAACAACGGCAACAACAGCAACAACAACTCTTCCCAGCAGCAGCTGGACCGCTCCAGTGCCACCAATCTGATCATCAACTACTTGCCGCAGGACATGTCCGACCGCGAGCTCTTCAACCTGTTCAGCGGCTGCGGCCCCATCAACACATGCAAGATAATGCGGGACTTTAAGGTGAGGCAGGATAACCAGGAAACCTGGATAAAGCTCTGTAACTCTATAAATCTTCTCTCTATCCCAGACCGGATATAGCTTTGGCTATGGCTTTGTGGATTACAAAACGGAATCGGACTCGGAGGAAGCCATCCAGAAGCTCAACGGATTCTATGTGCGCAACAAGCGCTTAAAGGTGCGTCAGATCCTTTGATTCTATTATCTCCCATGACTTCTAACACGTCCTGCGTTCGGTTTAGGTATCTTACGCCCGTCCTGGCGGCATGGCCATCAAGGATACCAACCTGTACGTTATTAACTTGCCGCGCAACATCAACGACGATATGCTGGACAGGATCTTCTCACCCTTTGGCCGGATCGTTCAGCGAAATATATTGCGGGACAAGCTCACCGGACGTCCGCGGGGCGTTGCTTTTGTGCGGTGAGTAAATGAAGGATGCAGGATGTACCAATGAGGGGAAGTGGGTCAAGGGATTACGGGGAGTAAATCAAAATAACAGGCAAAGTCCCGCGAAAATATATCTAGGTCAAGTTAGAAAAGAGGTCATTCTGGGTAAACTTTTAAGCTGTATTTTGTGTGTTCTATTTTTTGGAGTTACCTTTTTTGACCCAAATATTTATTATCTCTGTTAAAGTTCGACTTTGAGTGCTTTTCGAAATGGGTTAATCTGGTCTAGTTCTTGATAGGAATTAAAAAAAGGGAAAATAACTTGAATTTCCGTGCTTCTGAGGCATTTATTTGAGAGAAATATAGGTTGAAATCATTGTTGCTAAATTCAGATAAAATAAATATAAATATAATAAAATAAAATACAATTTCTGAGGCTAATTTTGATATATTTAAATATAAAAATGCAAAGAACATTTTGGAAAAAGATAATATATTAGAATTTAGGTTTAGAAAGAACTATAAAATACATTTATTGATCAGATCATATAAATATTTTATGGCCTACGCTTTCTGAGGGTATCTCTGATATATTTAAATATAAATATATATAGAACACATTAAAAAAAAGATTATACATCCAAATTCAGGTTTAAAAAAGAATCTATAATACATTTGCTGAAAATGTAGATTTAAATAACAGAATTATTAGACCTAATACTAACGAAAAAGATTTCTTAAAAATATATACTTAACTACTTCCGCTGTAAATTCCTTTTTACAAGTTTTTTTTCTTAACATTTGAATACAATTTCAATTGAAATCAAATCGTTGAGTAAAATATCGATAAAAAGTAAAGTTTAAAGCTATAAAAAGATCGATAGCTTCTGAATGAACCTGTATCCATACATAATTTGATATTTTCCAGTAGCTATAAGTGTAATGTGTGATATTTGAGATACATAAATTTAATAACTAATCAATTAAATACCATTGTTTAGTAATCTTTTCGATAACATGTATAACTTGAAGTTTAATCGATTTTTTTCAATATTTATTAAATCGATAAATCAAATTTAAAGATTTTTCAGATATTCCGCGATATGTTATATCAGAGTTTTCTTCTTGATATGCAACTATTTATATATATTTATTTTCCAATCAATTATCATCTTTTATTTATTATAGAAAACAAGATATACCATAGGTATAAATACCTCTAAATCCTTATATGCTAGAAACCCTATTAAAAACCTCTTTTCACATCTGTTTTCTTACAGCTACAACAAACGAGAGGAGGCCCAGGAGGCGATCAAGATGCTGAACAATACAGTTCCCGAGGGCGGACAGCAGCCGATTTGGGTGCGCCTGGCCGAGGAGCACGGCAAGGCGAAGGCGGCTCAGTTCATGTCCCAAATTGGCGGCGGTGGCGGTGGCGGCGGTCTCAATGGGCCGCCCCACATGGGCGGCGGCGGCCCGCTGCAGCCGCCGCACCATCATAACAACAACAATCACCACAACAATCCGCATATGCAGCCGCACTACCATCAGCAGCCACAGCAGCATCCGCACCAGCACCACCATCCGCCGATGCACCACCAGCAACAGCAGCAGCAGCACCACCACCACCAGCACCAGCAGCACCACCAGAACCATCACCACAACAACCACAACAATCACCACAACATGGGCCCCCATCCGCACCACATGCAGCAGATGCACCAGATGAACCTGGGCATGGGCATGGGCGTTGGAATGGGTATGGGCATGGGGGGCATGCCCATACACGGCGGCGGCGGCGGAGGAGGAGGAGGCGGTGGTGGTGTTGGTGGTGGTGGTGGTGGTGGTGGGAACGGCGGCGGGGGTGGAGGCGGAGGTGGTGGCGGAGGCTTTCATCATATGGCGCACAGAGGTAGATCCAATAGACAGACACGATCTCAAAAACCGCATCCATATAACCATGCACAGAAATTTATTTAAAACAAAACAAAAACCTAAAAACAAACACAAAAACACACACACACAACACAACATAACACACACAATACACACACACGAGACGACGATGACGACCACGACGATGATCATAATATTAATTTCTTTACACAAATATATTAGCTGCATCTCGCAGGAGGTGAAGTGTTCATGCTGCCATTGCCGATGATTTGCTGCAGCCAACAACAACAACAACAGCAGCAACAACCACAGAGCAATGGCAACAACAACAACAGCGACAACAGCGACAGCAACATCAGCATCAGCTAGAGCCAAGGCATCATCAGTACTACTGGAGAGCGTCATCCAACAACTCCTCTTACTCCTACCTGCTTCCCGTCTACTTTCCACTTCCAATGATACCAATCCAGCTCGTTCCCATGCAATTGCTAGTTCCCGTTCATCGTATTCCAGTTCCAGTTGGATTAGCAGCTCCAATTCCCCTTTATATTCCCGTTCCAATGGAAACTGGCAGTGTTCACTTTTACGAGGAGAACAAGCATCATGAAGGAAACTCTGTAAATACAATTGATAACTCCTGTGATGCGGAAGGACGTAGCCAGGAATTGCCGAACTTGGAATATATCGAAGGTGATAACGATCATGTTGTGTCGCTGATGAACAGCATGTCGCTGGAAAGCCGAGATGAACAAGGTGAAGATACAGCTGCACTGGAAGAACATAAAGGAGGAGAAGAAGCTGGAAGAATTGAGAGGCTAGATGAACTCTAGGAGAAACAGGGACACTAGACCCAACTCTCTCTCGCTCTGTGCGTGGCCGCCTCTCTTTGAATATGATGCTGTGATCCTTGTATGATGTTAAGAAGAGTGCAAATCCCAGCATTGGCAGCAAGGAGCAAATTACACAAGAGATGCAACAAGGCAATGCGTGAAAAGAATAAGTAAAAAACCAACACCAGGACAACACAAATACATTATGTTTCGAAGATGCATTGCTTTTAATAACAAACACCACACAAACTTGAGGTCGATTGGCGTCGATAACAATAATAATACGATTTATAATAATACCATGTGAATTTTTAAGTAAATAAGTAACAATTCCAATGAATTTGTATGAGAGAAGGGCATACGAAACGCTAAACAGATAGGAACCCCAAAAGTAGAGAACGCGACACCTGCGGGTGGACAAGGAAATCTGACATGAACGGACACGAACGGACATGATCGGACGGTTAATTTGTAAGCTTTTAAGGTATATCCCCCGAACCACAACAAGAACCAGAGTTAAAAACTACATATTAATAATAGTAAATAAATTATTGATGTACAACTCACACAAACACACTCTTACACTTAACACACACACAGAAACTTATATCTATATATAGACAAGTATATATATATTGAGGATATATATGGCACTTTATATATATGAATGTATAAACACCCGATTTCCGCAAGAATCAAACGTAAAAAGAAAAAACTCTTTCAGAGTGCGCTGAATATGAAATAAATTTGCAATTTTCCAAACCAGCAAAACGCCGGGACAACATCCGAGTCCCAATTTTTTTGTTTTTTTTTTATTTTTTTGATCGTAAATAAAAATAAAGATAATCCTTAAACGTAATCACTAGTCCCGTAGCATTACACGCTAGCAGTTAAGGTAACGTATTTTTTTTATAGATTTTTTTTTTTTTCAGACCTAAGTGAAAGAAACAAGCGAAAATACATGTATTTTTACAGTTAAATCTAAGGATAATAAACACAAAAATCGAACAAATCGTGACAAGTCTTGACATACATATGTGTGTGTGCGCGAGCGAGCAAGCGAGACAGACACAGAGGCGGCGACCCCAAAGAGAGCGAGAGAGAGGATTGCAAAGGGATTGGTACAGTCGCAGCGCAGTGCCGTTACGTGTACACAGGTACGGTACAATTGTAAAGTATATGTAATGGAGGTTGTTTTAACCGTTAGGCATTAGCTGTTAGGATCCATTTTCTTTATCTTTTTTTTCTAGCTGAAATTGTAGTCTACACCTTAAAACTAATCGTTAAGTTGACCAAAGCTGGAGGTGCAAAAAAAGCACAGATGCTGTGGAATCGAACTCACAAAATTGTACAATTGAAAAGAATGAAAACAAAAATAAGATAAAACTGCATTTTTGCAATACAAAATGAATAGAGTTTTACTGGAGTAGTCTTGATACAAAAATTGATATTTAATATTTGACTATTTATTGTACATTTACACAAAACACACACATTAAAAAAAAACAAACAAAAACTGAAAAAATTGTTTTAAAAAAAAATATATATATATATTTACATATATGCAATTGGATGTACATATTTTTCAGTGTTCGTATGCTAAAGGATTGGGGAAACCCCATTAAATAAATACAATTGGAAATGTATTATGGTTTCTCCTTCACTCAAGTTTTTAAAATTTCCGCCTTGCCAACCTGCTGTCTGGCAACCCTGGTCGATAGCTATCGATAGGGCCTTCCATGCCAGAGCGAGAGGCAGCTAGTGTTCGAATCAGCTGCTGGAAACGATTGTGTTGTTGGAAGGCAGAGCAGCGCATTCCAATGTCAATTAAATAAGCAAAAAAAAAAAGAGAAGAAACGGAAAGAAAAGCAAGCTTAATAGACAAACAGTTCCAGAAAAAAAACGAAACATTAACCAGGCAGGTGCAGCATCAACAACGCGAGGATACTATATACTATATCAAGGCAGCGGAGCAGCAGCAGCAGCACTTAGCGAACTGCGGACTACGCAATAAGCGATAACGACCTTCCCCCCGCCGCCACCCCCTCGGATCGCACACATTCGCACTCCATTTGGGGAGGAGGAGGAGGAGGAGGAGTTGGAGGATGCCCCAAACGAGGGCTGCGGCCGCTGAGGCGGCGGCCGCCGGCAGTGCCAACGGTCAGCCGCTGGTTAAGATTGGCCATTACCTGCTGGGCGCCACCCTGGGCACCGGCACCTTTGGCAAGGTGAAGATCGGCGAGCACCAAATCACGCGCGTCAAGGTGGCGGTGAAGATACTCAACCGTCAGAAGATCAAGAGTCTCGATGTGGTGGGCAAAATTCGTCGCGAGATCCAGAATTTGAAGCTCTTCCGGCATCCGCACATCATCAAGCTTTACCAGGTGAGCAAAGGAGAGCCACATACTCCAACCTTGAAGCAGTTTCCCTGCTCCTGCACCCTTTGTTTACCTTTTGAGATTGTTAAAAATAAAGTTCTCATCTTTAATCTTCAACCTTGAACCTTTAACAACAGGTTATATCCACGCCCTCGGACATCTTCATGATCATGGAGTACGTGAGCGGCGGCGAGCTGTTCGATTACATCGTGAAGCACGGGAAGCTGCAGGAGCATCAGGCGCGCCGCTTCTTCCAGCAGATCATCTCGGGCGTGGACTACTGCCACCGGCACATGATCGTGCATCGCGATTTGAAGCCGGAGAATCTGCTGCTCGACCACAACATGCACGTGAAGATCGCCGACTTTGGGCTCTCGAACATGATGCTGGACGGTGAGTTCCTGAGGACGTCCTGCGGCTCCCCGAACTATGCCGCACCGGAGGTTATCTCCGGGAAGCTGTATGCGGGTCCCGAGGTGGACATTTGGTCATGTGGGGTCATCCTGTACGCGCTACTCTGCGGCACGCTGCCCTTCGACGACGAGCATGTGCCGACGCTGTTCCGGAAGATCAAGTCGGGCATATTCCCGATACCCGAGTACCTGAACAAGCAGGTGGTGAATCTGGTCTGCCAGATGCTCCAGGTGGATCCCCTCAAGCGGGCCAATATCGAGGAGATCAAGAAGCACGAGTGGTTCCAGAAGGATCTTCCGGCATACCTCTTCCCCTCGTCCATCGAGCAGGACTCCAATGTCATCGACACGTACGCCGTCGCCGAGGTCTGCACCAAGTTCGGGGTGAAGGAGAGCGAAGTCCATAACTCCCTGCTCAGCGGGGATCCGCACGATCAGCTGGCCATCGCCTATCATCTGATCATTGACAACAAGCGCTTCGCCGACGATGCCGCCAATCAGATCAATGAGATCAACAACTTCTTTGTGGCCGGCTCACCGCCACCGCTGCCGCCCGTTGCCCCGCCCATGCCCCAGACGAACCTCGATCATCATCATCATCAGCAGGCGCCTTTAGCCACGGTCACCGTCGGCGGCGGCACGGCTGCCAGCTCGGGCACAGCCACTCCCGTACCGCCAGCGGCAGCGGGAGCACCTGGCGTTGGGACGCCCGGCAATACCGGCGGCGGCAGCACCATTCGTCCGCATCCGGAGCGCATTGCACCGATGCGGGAACGCCAGCTGGCCATGTCCGTGCAGACATCGGGCGGCGGCGCCTTTCCCGAGAAGACGGCCCGTGGCGGGACGCCGATCAAGCGCGCCAAGTGGCATCTGGGGATTCGGTCGCAGAGCAAGCCGAACGACATCATGCTGGAGGTGTATAGGGCCATGAAGGCCCTCAGCTACGAGTGGAAGATCATCAATCCGTATCACGTCCGTGTGCGGCGGCAGAACGTCAAGACGGGCAAGTTCTCCAAGATGTCGCTGCAGCTGTACCAGGTCGATGCCAAGAGCTATCTGCTCGACTTCAAGTCGCTCACGAACGAGGAGGTCGAGCAGGGCGACGACGTCATCATGGAGAGCCTAACGCCGCCGCCGCTAAGTGTGGCGGGCGTGATGCCGCTCCAGCCGACGGGCCATCACACCATGGAGTTCTTTGAGATGTGCGCCGCCCTGATCATCCAGCTGGCGCGATGAGGAGGAGTAGGAGCATGTGGAGGCGAAGCTGCTGCTGGGATCTTCTCGGTTTCTATTTTTGGCGGTCTGCCCTGGGACCGCCCCGAGGATTGACCAAAGGACCCTCCAAGGAAAAGGAACCCGCAAGGGAGGAGCAAAAGCATGCACCGCCTCCTCCCTTGCGCGATCCTTTGTGTAATGTTTTATAATTAATATCTAATTCAATTTTTTTGTATAATTCGAACGCCGCCCCGCCGCGGGGCGCTGGGCTTCTTCGATCTTGTTTCTATATTCGATATATTTCTGTTTAAACATGTTGAGTTATTATTATTACAATTATTATTATTTTAACCGAACCGAGAATCCAATGTCGTATTTTGTATTAACGAAGCGCCGGATGTGTGTGTTGTTTAGCTTGTAATCCCCGAATAAAGCGATCCATCAATATTCTAAAACAAAAGGCGAGTTTCTTAAAGTTAGCCATAATTAAGATTAGTTTTTATTGCATTCTATTTTTTTTTGTGCACTCGCTCCGCCTTTACAGTCTCCCGTTTTCGTTTCTAAAATCATCATTTAATGCGTCCCGCTCCCTGTACTGGACTCTCCTCTCCTCTCCCTCACTGCTTTTGCTGCTGCTTCCGCTTCAGCTTGTCGATCAGCGTCTCGATGCTGTTGGCGTCCACCAAACCGATGAACTTGTCCACCACGACGCCGTTGCGGAAGGCCAGCACCGCCGGCACGGCCTTCACTTCGAAGGTCTCGACGAGATCCAGGTTCGTCTCCACATCGATCACCGCCAGATCGATCTCGTTCGAGTTCTCCAGCAGTTCGAGCATCTTGGGCGTGAGGATTTTGCAGGGATCACACCATTCGGCGTGGAAGTTCACAATCACCGGATTGTCGCTGTTTATTACCTGCAATTATAGAAAATATATTTTTAATTTGTTAGAAAAAATAACTACAAGCTAGCATTTTAATACGAAATTAACTTAGAAAAGGATTTTCGCTTCCTCTTCCATGCTTTGCCTGCAAAAGAACAGCAAGAGGGTTTTCCACGAGAGATAGCTTTGCGCTTTCACTCTCCAATTTGAATTGAGTGGAATTTCAGGAGAGAGAAAAAGGGTTCTACTCCACGAAAGACTATCTTATTGTTACGCGGAGAATAATAAAAATTTACTATACTCATCTTCTATTAAGCAAGAAAATATAAAAATTTAAATAAACGTATATTAAATTAATTAATAATTTGTGATAAACTTCTCTTTAAAATTACTTCTCTTACTAATAACTGTAGTTCTCTTGCGAACCTTCAACTCCACTGGAAGATAACTTCCAGGTGGCCTTCCATTGCACGTCTCACGCATGTGTATATATGTATGCATGCACGTCATGTACCTGTAGCTACGTCATGTACTTGTTGCTACGTCATATACATACACACATACTTGTTGGAACGTCACCCTCTAATGAGATGTACTCCCACATTTGTAGATGCGAAATTAGTACGCAGTTCTATGAGTCACTAGCCAAAGCAGTGAGTGACACCTTCTTATCATCTTTGCCCAGTTAATCCGCCTGCAGTGGACAATCTAGAGGAGCTAGCCGCACGAGTTCCTATTTTCCAGCTGGCCAAAAGGGGTTTAAACCGGTATCCCAATGTTTCTTTACGTTTTTTGTTATTGTTTTTATTGTTTTTTTTTTTTTGGGTAGCTCATTTGCATACACGAGCCAAAGGCCAACACAGACACAGCAGCTCTCACACACACACTCGGAGCAGAGGGAGCTGCGTCATGGGGTGGCTCCTCCTTCCACTTTCCACTGCCATCCCCGCCGGAGAACAATCACGTAGGCCGTCCATATGCATTCCCATTCCCATTCCCATTTCCATTTTCAATTTCAATTTCGCATACCAAAACCATTGCATAATCCTGACTCACCTTCTGATCGAACTCGTAGTGATCCTTGATGACCAGCATTTTGTGGAGGCCCTGCGACTGCGACAGGTACTTCTGCGTGGCCCGGGCCGCCTGGGGCGCCACCCTCTGGCAGCTGCTCTGGGCGCTGGAGGCTCCACCGATCAGGCAGGCGGCGGCCAGACGTGGCGCGATGCCCTCGGCGGCGATCTTCAGCATTGCGGCAATGTGTGTGGGTGTAGAGCGGGGCGGAGACACGGATTTCGCGCGTAGTTGGAGCTGCCAGCGATTAGATTGTGTTTTCAGCCACTTTTCTTTTTTTACCTCCTTCGTTGCCTGTCCAATGTTTGTTTATAAACTGAAGATGGCATCGAGTTGTATTTTTTTGTTAACATCGATTTTATAGCTTTGGAATGGTGGAGAAATTGGGAAGGTGCAACTGGAAAAGGTTGATAACTTTGATTAAATAACTGGCGCTGGAACAAAGTGGCCACTTCTGTGTATTTTTTGTCAGTGTTACAAACAACATAGTGTGGCAACGCTGCGCATGCTTTTTAAAATGTATATTTTTTGATATTTATATTACTATTATAACAAAATCAGGGTCACAAGGATCTTAAAATATATTTAAATTATTTAAATAATCAAAAGTGTTACTTTTTCAATCAACATTTTGTTATAACAGAGATATAGATTCAAATTGACATGTGGCGCGCATTTTCCCGCTCTCCCTCTGTTCCTTGCCTCTCTTTCTCTTCGTTCTGCTGTTCGCTTTCCCTTCGTCTCGGGCGGCAACAACAAAAACATTTGCCGACGAACGCTGCACGCGTTCGGTACTTCGTGTGTTAATCGTGCTTTGGCAGCGTTGCCAATTGTTATTGTTCTTTAGCCGCGCTGCCGCCGCCAGTTGCCGTTGTTGTTCTGTGTTCTGTGTTTTTTTTTGTTTTCTTGTTGCCTGTGCCAGCTCCCTCCCAACCAATAGTACGCCGCCCGTTTTTATTATTATTTCGACCGGGGCTGGTTTAGTTTAGCGTCTCCGGTGGGCCTGCCTGTGCTGCGTTTTGGGCATATTTTTTGTTGTGCTTTTTGTTTGGTTTTCGGCGCGTCAACCGTGCATCCTGCGGCAGGCGGCATATCCCCAATCCCCTGCTGCCCATCGCTCCACCACACACACACACACATGTTGAAAGTCGGGCTCAGAGCGTGTCTGTGTGCTGTTCGTGTTCGCGGAGCATATGGTTGTGTATGTGCGTGAAGAAGAAGAAGAAGCGGCAGCGGCTTGCGGAAAAATCTGCTGCATAAGCGCGGACTTTGGAAAAAGAAGCGAAGAAGCTAAGGAGCACGAAGCGGAAGAAGCAGCATCGGAAGGAGAAGGAGAAGAATTAGCAGAAAACGTGAGTTTTTGGCCCAGTAAATACAAAAAAAAAAAAAATCCCGAAACCCGAGTTCCGATTTCCAGTCTCCAATTGGAGTTTCAAGCTGTGCCTGTGTATCTGTGTCGCCCGTCTGTCCCTGTTTGCATGTGCACGTGTGTGTGTGTGTGCGTCCGTTTTCCACCCCACGAGCGCGCTTGAAAATCCAAAACGCGGATTTGGACTCTCAGTCGCGATTCCTAGCGTCACATTCCTCCCCTTGAAACGTCTTGAAACGTGTTTCGGGATTTCGGGATGGCGCACAGCTGTTTGTATTTGCTTCTTGCTCCTTTTCTCCGCCTTTTTCCTCTTCTGCTTCTTGTAGTTGCGATTTATGACATCAACACACGCTTTACACGCGCACACACACACACACACAAACAGACACAGACTGAGTCAGAGCGCGAAGCTTTGTCCTTAGACCAAAGCTCTCGTGCTGTCTCGCTCCAGCGCCTGATTCGTGCTTACGGCTGAAGCCGAAGCTCAAAGCCAAGCTATTGTTGTTTCCGTTTCTGTTGTCCTCGACTTCGCCTCGAATTAATTGTTATCGATTTATGTCCTGCCTCCTGGGCCGGCGCCTCTTCTAATCTTCGTTGGGCCAGTTTTTGTTTTTCTTCTTTTGAGTCATTTCCACTTATTGGAAAGCTAGTCTCTGCGTGCGTGTGTGTGTGTGTGTGTGTGTGTTGCCTTGCCTTGCCACGCGGAGTTAACGGTAAATGATCTTTGGTGTCAGCGAGCTTCTCTCTCTCTCTGTCTCTCTTGTACAGAGAGCAAAATGTTTTGACAGAAATGATTCTTTTTTTGATTTTATTTATTATTAATATAAATTTTAATAGCAAACATGGTTTATTATATTTATTTTGACTATTTTTCGGGTATTTTTAAGTATTTGTCAAAATTAAATTTCAAAAATGATGGGTTAAATGATATAACTTGCAATTTTCTATAAATATAAAACCAAATCAGTTAGATCTTGAATTTGTGCATAAAACAAACTTTAAAATATTTTTAAATTATTTTATATTTAAGAAAACTTATACCATAAGTTATTTTCTTATCAAATTTCAAAAAGCATTGATTGATTTGTTCCAAAAAACAAACTACAAAACAAAACGAGCGAAAACAATTTTTGGGGGCGGGAAAAAGTTTTATGATGCTTCACCTAAAAATACCGATCTCATCATGATGTTCTCTTTTTGTTTCGAAACACGAATTTCCCCAGGGCGATCGCCAAAACCTAGATCATTTCGAAATAGAATGAAAATAGAGGCTCCGCCCTGCCTTGGGGGGGTTTTCCGTATCTAATTTTGGGCTCGTCTTGAGCAGGTTCCTGTGTGGCTCAGGCCTCTGGTTTTCCCTGTTTTTCCCTTCTATTTACGATCCCTCTATATATAGACTACGTTTTCGACTTCGGCTCAGCTCGGCTTGGATCGGTTCGGTTCGTTTCGGTTTCGGCTCGGGTCTAATGCCCCCTTTGGAGGCAAGGTAGCCGAGGGAAGTTCAATTACCTTTAAATGGATTATACAAACAAGCAGGAGGGTTGCCTTTGCCCCAAGGAACGGAAGCCACACACTCTCTCACCGGCTAGATAAAGCAGAGCAAACAGAGACACAAAGCAGAGCAGAGCGGACTGATCTGATCCCGACTCCCATTTCCATTTCCATTTTCCTTACCCCTCCTCCCGCCCCGTTAAACAACTGTCGGGGCGAGGCGATGCTGCCAAAAATAAATTTGAACTCGAAACGCGAGGAAAAACGGCTGCCAAGAAAAACCAACGCAACGAATTCGCCTCCAAAGACCGGCCCATGATGATGATGTCTCGGTCTCTCTCTTTGGGCCTGGGCCATCGGATGATATGTGTGCCGTTCTCATAGCCTCTAGTCTGTAGTCTGTAGTCTGTAGATATAGCTGTATCCGTATCTTTAGCTGTAGTTGTGCCAGAGCAGTCCACCCAAAAACCAGCCCACTGCCTTATCCCACACTCAGCGAAATGGCCATCAGGTTTCACTGATTCTCTGACATGGAGTTTGCGTAGGAACTTCGTTTTGTTAAGAGTTGAAATCCTTACTATCGTAACTTTATGTTTTTTAATAGTATTTTTTAATAATCTTTATAAAAGTTCCATATTTACTATCGAAGCTCACTTATTTACTATATTATAATTATAATTATATTATAACTGAAGGTTATATTCAAATAATTCAGGGATAGAGATTCAGATAGTTAAATTGTAGTTTAAAGAAGGTTTTAAAGTTTAGGAAGTTAAACTAAAATTTAAGGAAGGCTTCAAAAATGTAAAAAGTTAAACTGTAGTCTAAAGAAGTTTTAAAAATTTTAGGAAGTTAAACTGTAGTTTAAAGAATGTTTTATAAATCAGATAGTTTAAGAAAGGTTTTAAAGATTAAGAAGTTAAACTGTAGTTAAACGGTTTAATGTTACGGTTCTGGGAATTAAACTGTAGTGTTTGGAAAATTGTTAATGGGAAATATCGAAAAGAAAGGTTTATTATATATATTACGAGGAGCAACGATATTTCTTCGCTTTGAAGCCCTATTAAAAGACTTCTTCCTGGTAAAGGTTTTTAAGGATCAGATCATAGTTTTCCAAGAAAGAAAACCAATCATAACATTTTTATATAGTTCTTTTGCTCTTTATTTATACAACTTTGGTCTAGAAACATGATCCTTGGGATATAGACAAGATATACATCTAATAAGATATGTATAATATACAAGATATATCCCCCTCAGTTAATAATGTTAAAAGGTTAAAAACAAACCCTTTTTCTCCCTTAGTTGCAAGCATTTTCTTGCAGTGCATTGGCGTCGAACGACGAGGCCAGGCCTCAAGGATGGGAAGTGCATTCTTTGGCGGGGAGGTAGGTGGCCTGGCTGGGCTCGCTCTTCCAAGAGAGATGACGCAACGCGGCACGGGCGGAGAGAGAAGTACGTGCCCGACCTCATTAGTTTCGAGTTTCCAAAAAAATGCACGCACACCGAAGCGCTCACACACACACACTCACAGTCTAGGGGAAGCAAAGGGAAAAGCCGAAAAAAGCGAAAATGGAATATGGTTTTCCATACGGCATCGGTAGCCATCAATTTCCATCATCGTCGAGAGAGCTTAAACAGCGGCTATTTGTAAACGTGGGCATCTGCCGGCCCCCCGAATATCTCTGCCCGCCGCCCGCTCTGCCCGCTCCGTGGGCCCAGCAGAGCCAAAAGCGATCCAAACCGATCTCTCGCACGGCACGGCTCTCTGCAGCTCCCCATTGCCGCCTCTGCCGCCTCTGCCGCCGCCGCTACCGCCCTCGTCGGCCACTTTGGGGCGGCTATTTTTAAAGTCGAAAATACTTTTCAGCTGCCAAGTTGCGAGATGCCAAGTACAGTTGCCTGCTCGAGCGATTGGACCAGATCAGATCAGATCGGTTTGGGTTGGGTTTCGGTTCGGTTCGGTTCGGTTCGGTTTTGGTTTTGGTTCGGAGACGGTATCGATCGCAAGTGCACCAAATCCAGGATCTGGAGGCCCAGCAGGCTGTCCATCAAGGTTAGACCTAAGCTTTAGCTATAGATCTAAAATTCTAGAGGTATTAGCTTTAGGTCTAATTGAGTCTTGGGATTTTTACGGCTTAAGGATGTTAAGAGTTTGAGAGGTTTTCTTAGGAAATGGGCTATAAAAGTTGGCTTTAAATAAATAAACTAGGAATTTGGTATCTAAAGGCCAGACTTGGTTAGCTTTAAAGCTCTATTTAGGCTTTTTTAGGACCTTAAATCAAGTAAAGTCTATTAGGACCTTTTTCAAATATTATAAGTATACTAAAACCTTTACAACAGGTAGAGAGAGAGAGATACTTGGAAGCTTTAAAATATTTTAGAGATTCATTTTATATAAGAGAACTTGTACTCTTGAGCCTTTTAGAACTCTTGGAACTTTTAGAACTCTTAGAACTCTTAGAATCTTTAGAACTCTTTCTTTCTAATAATATCCTTAAGTCTTAACTTTATAACCTTTACCTTCCCCTAACCTCATTCTTACAAAAAACCCTAAACTTTTTAGGAACTTAGAACTCCTTTTTCCAAACTCCTTCCCACCTAAGCCTTCTAGGAAAACCTCTTGATCTCAAAAGCAAGCTATAACCGAAGACTTTCCCTCGAAGCCTTCCTTTTAGCTGGTTTTTCTTTTGTTTTTCCCGACTGCGGGCGCTGCTTTTCACTTGGCTGTGACTGTGACCGAGTGCCTGTCTTCGTATGTGTGTGTGCAATGTAAAAATTGTTTTTCCGAAGCTCCGCTCTTTGCCTCGCTCGCTCGCTGGCTCTCTCTTTTCCTCTCTGCCTGGGACAGACACTCAGATACAGATACGGATACGCGGATACTTGGATGCTTGGATACTTGGATACTAAGGTGCAGGCATCACCAGCACCGGCACAGATACAGATGAGCAGAACTTTCGGTTGGAAATTTGCCAACCCCTCATGGCGCTTTCCAACGCAACGATCAGCTCGACCCCAATAGAACGTGCACCTTCGGAGACGGAGACGGAGACTGAGGCGGAGAGACGCGGTCGCGGCCAACAGGCTGCGACGGCGGCTGCTGCTGCTCGGACCGCTCGAGTCGGTATTCTGCGGCTGAATTCCGAATTCGCCTTTCAGTATCCAATTAGACTGCGACGGCTGCTCTTTGAGTGCGGCCAAAAGACACGGAATCGGAATCGAAATCTGAATCGGAGAATCTGAAACTCTGAAAAAATCGGGCCAGTATCGGGTAAGGCTCTCGCTTTCGCTTAGCTCCCAGGTCTATTTCGGTTTCTTTTACCACCTCCACCTCCTCCCCCCTGCTCTTTTCTTTCTCGCGCTTTTCCCAAGATTTTTGTTTCACGATTTTCCACGGCTGCTGCCGCTGTTTATTTGTAATTGCCGAGCAGAGATCTGCGTCTTCTTCTTGATTGCTCGAATTGTTGTTGATTCGTCATAAGCATAACATATAGCCCCAAAGCTATACACGTCTATATCTATATACATCGAGAATCTGGCAGAAATGCCTGTTGGTTGAGATTTTGAATCACTTGGATGGGTTTCGATTGTGGCAATATCCTTGAAGACAGGCTTGTGGGGTATTGGTTTGGGTTTGTTAAAGGATGAAGGATAGGTTTTTATAGTTACAAGATAATGAAGATATAGTCAAGTCCTGGAAGAGGGTTTTAGGATATTTATAGGGGATATCCTGTAGGTAGGTCTGCTATAGGAACTAAAGGTTTATCTCTCGGTCAATGCACTCAAATGGTTCATATAATACCAAAGGTTCCAAGAATCGAGCATCCTATAAAGTTTCTTTTAGTTCCATTATAAATTAAGGATCATTTCTTTACTCTAACTCAAAGGGATGCACTTTTCTTTGGAACTCCTTTCCTTGTAGAGTCCTGAAAGATCAGATAAACCCTCTAATTTGAGATTCTGCTCAGCTAGATCCTTTTATAGGGAAGATCTTCCGACTTTTCTTGGGCTAATGCAATAAACACGAAGCTTATCGAAATCGTTAGATCTAAAGTATTGTGGCTCGTGGTTTGCTGGTTCCAGGTTGTCACTGTGAGTCACCCAGCCCAAGTTCTCGTGGAGCCACAAGCCCACCTTAAGGCGATAAGATAGTGCCCGGGGCGGGCATTCATCCAGATTAGATATTAGTTTCAGTGCGGTCTCAGCCAGGGGTTTCGATAGAGCAGGTTCTGATCTGGCCAGATAACGGGGCTCTGAGAGTTCTAGAGTGAGAATACTCCTCCCTTCTACGGTTCTCCTGTTTTACTGTGTATCTGTGTATCTTTCACTGCGCTTTTCCCTACGCTTCTTCTCGGAAAATCCACACAACCTCCTATTCTCCCCCCGCACCGCGATCCCTCTGGTTTTCTCAGTCGCCGCTGATGTTTACGTTTTGGCTTGTTTTCGTATTAACAAATTCGTTTCTCTGCGTATTTTTAATTTTAGTCCAAGGTTTGAAACAACAACTACAACGATAGCCGAGAAGCGGAGAAGAGTAAGACGAGGAGGAGGCGCAGAAGCAGAAGCAGAAGCAGAGAAGAAGCTATAAACGATATCAAAACCAATAGGAAGGAAACGCACACACAAAGAACCCAAAGACAAAGTCTTCGTCGAGTCCAAAAGAGAGAGAGGCAAGAAGAGAGCACACCAAGAACGAACGAAGAACGGAGCCGTTGGCAAGAGAGTGCTGTCCGAGAAGAGAAGAAAAGAGAAAGGAAAGACGGAGACAGCTGCTGGCGCGGTCAGCGACTACGTTGGACACAAGACGTCGTTGAAAAGAAAATATTGCGCATACGCCGCGTGAACCGAAGGCAAAGAACAACAAGCCAGCCGCCCCGCGCTCTTCTTTGAACCGTTAAAAGGATAGCAAAGAAGACAGCTCAGAGAAGAGAGGAGAAGTAGGAGAAGGTGAAGGAGCAGAAGAAGGAGCAGGAGAAGGGGTAGAGCAGGACACCCGAGGAGAGAATCACACTGGAGGGCAGTGTGACAGAGAAACAAATTTCAAACTGCAGCCGGCTATAAATCCAGGTGAGACCCCCCAAAAATCTGGGCTAATATTAAGAGATAAAAAAAAACAGTTTAACAGGATAGAAGAATAGGCAATAGTTAGGGGCTACAAATAGGAGAAGTTAACGGAAATGTTATAATAACAAAAGTGAGGGCACTTTTAACTATTTCATTAGCTTGAAGCTTAAACTGTGCATTTTATGCCAAGCAGCTTAATATCTAGAGATATGTATGTATAATATATATATAAATATATTTATTTCAAAACCCTTGCTATCATATCATATCGCCACTCGAAGCCCTCCTTAAGTTGAGCTTTCTGTGAACGAGCGCGAGTGCCTGCCTGCCTGGTGGGAACCTCAAGGGGATCTCAAACTTCGACTCCGAGCCACTTAACAGGGATAGGGGTTGGGGGGTGTCAGGTCTCCGGTCTCCGGTCTCCCGTCTCAGGTCTCCGGTCTCAGCTTTGCCGAAAAGAGATTGCGCAACGCCGCTCACTCGCTCGCACTCGCAGTGGGTAACCCAAGAGCGGAGTGCGAGCGCTGCCCGATTCCGATTCCGATTCTCCGATTCCCCGATTCCTATTCCGATTCCGTTGCTCTGACAGTAAAAATTGTCAACTCAAGCGCTGCGGTTGCCGAGAGACACTCGGGGGAAAATGCGTCCACAGAGCGGCGGCGGAAAGCACGCGCGGATTACCATTGCCACTAGGGTGCCACAGAGACGGGCCCGGCCTCAGCGTAGGAGTCACCACCACCACCATCCGGCCACCGTGTTGATCACGAGGAAGAGCGGCCGAAGACAGTCAACGGCTACTACGACAACGATCGTGGGACGCAGGTGCGTTTGGCAGCGTTTAGAACCGAACTTCATTCAGGTTGCACTCTTATCAAAGTACAAACAAAGCCAATTAGAACTTGAGACTTGCTCAACCCAATGGCACCTCTATATATATATAGAGATATATGTATTCCCTTGGAGTTGTTGTGGAAGAGGTAGAGCTTCACTCCCATTACGCTTTTACCCTCCCTCCCTCCCTTAACCCCTCTTAGCCCCGATTCCCAACTGGGCTCGCTTTTATCAGCGGCTTATCAGTAAATAATTCCACCTGTTGGCGCGGCTTGCGGGAGTGTATGCGTGTATGTGTGAGATAACTCGAGGTGAGGTATCGCATTAAGCAACGCTTGTGCGCCGCACACTCACACACTCGTGGGTCCCCAAAAAGCAAACTTTGCTTGTTTGCACTGCTCAGTGCTCAGCGCTGGAATGGAATGGAAGCCCCATTGCCAGTGGATTTCGTAGATAACCAAACCGAGACCCACACTTGTACCCACACACACCACAGAGAGCACCCTTACACCCGCACACCCGCATAGGGACAGATACAGATACAGAGACAGTCTGCCTCAAATCTTATCTTAAAACTTGACTCGACAGCGGCGCAGTGACGCAGACGCTTAGCAATGCTGTCCGCTTTCGATTCCATTGCTCAGAAACTGCGCCAGTTTATCGGGCAATCGATCATAGTTGTTGCTTTTTTTTCGGGAATGAATTAAGGGTTCCAGCCGCAACTCCCTCTTCCCTCTTCCAAGTACAGTCTGGAAACTCCATTGCAGCTTAGGGATTTTTTAGGTTATGTTTACTAGTATTCAACAAGAGCATTCATGTTTTAGTTTTCTAAAATGTAACCTTTAAGCTTATTTTCGGTTATAATCTTGAACTTTGGAATTACTTTCTTTATAGTTAATTAATAATTGACGTGTCCTTGTGAAAACTTTGAAAGCTATTAAACTTCGAGCAGTATTTATAGTGGTCATAAAACTGTGATCCTTATTTCTAACATGTTTTCATGCTCGATCTTTCGCATTCATTTGAGGTTATGTTGCCAATTCATTAATTAAAACCGCTTGTATGGGCTTACACTTATTTTCCAATTCAATTTCAGCCCTTACTCTCTCCCTTTTTCTCTCTCTCTCTCTCACTCTGTCCCTATAGTTCTCCTTTGCATTCCACACGTCAGCTTATGGTGTCGAGGTTTTACAGTTTCGGTTTCCAGTCTCAACCCTAACTTTGTTGCAGCTTGAGAGCGGCTGTATGTGTGTGTGTGTGCCTGTGCATTTATTTATAAACTGCGCTCACTGCTGGGGAGCTTCTGTGCCTGTGCCGTGCCCCTCGCTCGCTCTCGCCTTCGCACTCTGGCACGCTTAGTAGTATTGTGTTCTTGAGCTTCTTCTTATTCTGTTTCGCCTCTTTGCACGGTTTGTTGTTGTTGTAAACTCGGTTTCAAGCTTTAATTACGTCTCACAAACACACACGCGCATGCTTTTATTTGCAAACAGTCAAACTCATTCAGGCCCAGCTGTTACTGTGAATGTGTGTGTGTGTTTGTGTGGGGCTCATGATGGGAGGTGCAGGAGGTGGGCAGAGTCTCTGCTCTCCTTTACGGTTCTTCTTCTGCGGCGGCTGCTGTTGCTGCTGCTGCTTCTTCCTTCTCTGCGCGGTTTCCTATTTTTGTTTGCCCAACGTCGACGTCGCTGCCCCTAGAGTGTGGTGTGTGCCGCTGCACTCCAACGGTACTTTCTGAGCGTGCCCGAATTCGAATTTCAAATTCAGTCGAGCTTTGCGCCTCATCGTCGCCGCTCGCGAAGTTAGTTTCGTTTAGTACGTTCGCGCTCTCCCTCTCTCTCTCGCACTCACTGTTCTAGACTCCACTCCGCTGCGCTCTCTTCAAACCCCGACTCCTACTCTCTCCCTCTCGCGCGCTCGGTTCTTGTCGCGCCCATTGCCACCCACTTTTCTTTGCCCGCTCGCCGGCTTTGGCGCGGCCTCAAAACGTGAGTACCACCCCCCTTCGATACACCCGTTACGCCCACCCTCTGTATCTGTATTCTGTGTGTGGGAGAGTTTCACGCTAATCTCCAGTTTGTGAGATTAGATATCGGGACACACTCAGCACATGGCTAATGCAACGTGTTTGTTGTTGCTGCGGCACAGCCTGCTGTTAAAACCGTTTCTCACTCCTTGCTGCTTGGATGCAAGCTGTGACAGGGATAACTGTAGAGCTGCTTTTAAAAACTTAGAGAGAGCGGGTGAGAGAGTTGTAAGCGATCCTGGAATCCTGGAATATTGTGGGTGCTGCGCCGCCAGCTTGTCACTACTTTTACGCGCGCACCCTTCTCTACGCCTGTGTGTGTGTGTTTGCTGGGGCCATATGCTTGCCTGTGTGTGTGTGTCTCAATTGCGCCTGCTTTGTTTTTATTATTTTATTAATTAAAGAACGGCGAAAAGCACAATAACAATATATACATACATACATTTCTAAATGGAAAATTGAATGTTAGAATGAAGAGTATGAGTTTGATTCCAATTGGAATGCTCCAGTTCAACCACCTGGAATCCTTTTTTCAGAAATTGCAAATTACAATTCTTTAAATTTAACGTGACCCCCTACCCCCTTTCCATTAAGAGTTGTATGGCAAAACCATAATTATATAGAAAAAACAATAATATTAAATAAGGTCACCCAAGAGGACTTGCATTGTTAATCGATTGCATTCGTATTGGCTTTGGTCACATTGTTGTGCTGTGAAATCGATAACTCTGTAGCTTCTTGTGTGGAACTTCCATTTTGGAATGGAATGGCGAATGGCGAATGGAGTGGAGCCGCAAAAACCGGACAGCACCAGGTGTTGTTGTGGGCTTTGTGATCCCACAGTTTGTAATCCCGAAATTCCCTTCTGCGCTTACCTTTTGCAGCTTCACGACGTCGTCTTGCAAACGGCTGAAAATGGAGAAGACTCCCCGGTACACGCAGCGGGAGCGGAACATGGTGCTGAGCTATGCCGCCCAGTACAAGGATGTGATCGAGAACAAGCGCACCGATGCCGAGTCCAATCGCAAGAAGGACGAGGTCTGGCTGCAGATCGCCAAGGACTTCAATTCGCGGGTCTATCACCAGCGCAGCGCCAAGCAGCTCCGCCAGCTGTACAAGAACATGAAGCTGCTGCTCAAGAAGGACCTGTGCGGCGAGGACAAGAGCAATCACTCGTTCATGGATCTCCTCAACACGCTCTCGCAGCAGGAGTCCGTCGCCCAGTACATTGCCGAGCAGCTGTCGCCGGAGGGAGCGGGCGGCGGCGGCAAGCAGGGAGGTCCTGGCCATGGCGGTATCCAAGGGAATGGCCATCATGGCGATGACTATGATGACTCCAAAGTGGGGGTAAGTCTCGACACACAAATCTTACTTTACTTTATATTTTTTTCACCAACAAAAATTGAAATGATTAAAGAAATTTCCAGTCTTTACTATCGATTTTATCGATATACATTAATCGACTTTTAGACATAAATCTAACCAAATATTTTGTGTTACTTTTCAGCTTTACGTCGAGGGCATGGACACGGACGTGATCGTCATCAAGTCGGAGACCATCAGCGACAACGAGCAGACGGACAACGGCATGGACTGCCTGGACGACGACGACGATGATGACTGTTTGAGCCCCAAGGCCCCGGAGGTGTGCCTGGAGGAGGAGGACGATGTCCTCTTTCCCACCGATCTCCGCCAGCTGCAGCAGCAGGTTGCCTCCAATCCCGGCGGGGTCAACTCCTCCTCCGCCTCCTCCTCCTTGCTGCCCGGCAACAGTAACAGTAACAACAACAACAATGGTGCACTGACTGATCCCCTACGCCGTGCCGCCGCCAGCTCGCCGGTGTGCTCCACGAAGACATCGGTAAGCTCCAGCGGCAGCTATGTGTCCACACCCAAGCCGGACATTACCATACAGACGGTGGGCCACATCCGGGTGGGCAGCTTTGCCAACATCAACAAGACGCTGCAGAACGGCAGTGGCACAGGCAGTGGCGCAGGGATCTCGCCCAGCAATAATGGCATCGCTGGCTCCTCCAATGGCACCGTGCTTCCCCTGACGGCGGAACAAGTCCAACAGCATACGCTCCTCAACGGCCTGGGCCTGTCTGCCGTGAATCCGCCGCCACAGTCGCTGCAGGCGGCCATCAATGCTGCCACAGCCTTTGTCTCCGCCACCTCATCCTCGGTGGCTGCCACCGGCAATCGTCGCACACCGCCCACGCTCCAGCTACCGCGACTTCAGCGAGGCAACAACAACAACAATAATAATAATAACTCGGCAACCGCGGGCAACGGCAACACGAACAGCAGCTCTTCCGGCTTACATACCAACGGGGGAGTGCAGCTCCTGCTCAATGGGAATCATCACCAGCAGCAGCAGCAGCAGTCGCAATCGCACCACCATCCCCATCACCCGCACCTGTCGCGGGACAAGACGGGCGGCGTGGCCATTGGGGCAGCGGGCAGCTTCAACGGCTACAACGGACTGGCGGTGGCGGTGCCCTGCGGCAACCTGAACACCAGCAGTGGAGCAGGTAGTGGCAGTAGCAGTGCCAACAGCAGCGGCGTCGGCCTGGGCCTCGGTGTGGGCAACAATGCGGCGGGCAGCGGAGCAGCGGATGGCAGCAGCAGCAGCGGCGGCGGCGGCGGGCGAGGAGTGAAGAGGCCGCATCAGGAGCTGATGGACTCGCTGAAGATCGAGGAGGCGCAGCGGAAGATAGATCTGCTCAATGCCCAGACCGATTACTGGCTAACGCTGACGCGCAAGATCAACAGCCAGGAGGGAGGAGGACATTTCCCAAATCCCGCGTGTCCCTGCCACTTTCCGGGCGCCAGCTTTCTGTCTCCGGCCGTGGTACAAGCAGCCGCCGCCGCCGCTGCTGCCGCCGCCAGTACCTCGTCGTCGTCGTCGTCCTCCGCCTCCGCCTCTGCAACTGCATCCGCCAATGTTAAGCCAACGCAGGACAGCGGCAGCTAGTCCGCAGCGAAAGGGGGCGGCGCTGGACCTGGGAACAATGACCTGGTGGAGATCGTGTGGAGCGGCAGTGAGAGCAGCAGCAGCAGTAGCAGCAGCGACATCATTTCCATTGTGGACATAGATGACGAACGGTCGGAGGAGGAGAGCTCCGACGACGATGAAAGCCAGGCCATTAGAGACTTAATGCTGCCCAATGTAGATGAGGATGACTCACAGGATGCCTTGGCCAAGGATGTGGGCGTGGTGGGTGTAGCAACGCCGCCACCTGCTTCTCCGCCGCCGCCAGCAAAGCGCTCGAAGCGCCAGGAAGGAGCTTCCGCCAGTTCAAGCTCTAGTTAAGCCCTTATCCTTACCCTTTAGTTACTACTACTTACTATATTTATTTACGCCTAGTTTTCAAGAGTGCCAAAAAGAAAAGAAAGAAAGAAGGAAGGAGCAGGAGTAGCCATCAATGTTAATGCTTGCCAAAGGACTTAAGGCTCTGGCCAGGTCACAATCACTCGCTATTTATTTGCTAACATACAAATCCTAGAGTTAGTTCCATTTTTTAGCCTGTTTTTTAGGTTTTTCTTTTGCCCAAATATTTTTTTTTTTTGTATTTTTTATGCCCCATTTTTGTTTAATTTCTTTTAAGTGTGTTTACTAAATGTTAAGATCTTTTTTTTTTAAGGGGGGAAGAGAGCTGCAACCAAAAAAAGAGAGAGAAAAACACAAAACAGAAGAGAAAGAGGAAAATCTTTACTTTGTACATTTTAACTTTTAACAAAATTTAGGCGTAGAAAAAAAAACTTACTTAATTAGCAGAAGCAGAAGAGAAGTTGAGAGAAAACAAAATAACGAAAACTGTACAAATGTGGTTCCTAATCTAGTCCTTAAACGAAACAAAGCAAAGAAGAGAAGAGAAGAGATGAAAGCTAAATCGAAGCAGAAAACAGAAAGCATGAAATCGGAAATTGTTATGCATAGCCGTGGAGTGAACTTGTGTATTATTTTTATATATATACCCCTTTCCTGCTCCCCATGTCCCTCCCACCCAGTCCAAAGAACACTGTAGCTAAATAATTGTACTTAAAAACAGAAACCAAAAAATACCAAAAAAACCCAAAAAGTCAAAACTGTACAAAAAAAAGAAGGGGAAGAACCAGTGAGAAGAAGAGGGGGAGAAGGAGCAGGAGCAGGAGATCCTTGCTAGTCGTCGCTGCATAACTGTATTTTAGTGTAGTTATTGCTAATTGTACGTGTAAAATACGAAACATAATTGCCAGTAACACCCAGTAACCACAATTTACAACAAAGCAACACAACACAAATCGAAACCAAAACCAAAACACTATTTATACAACTTTTGTAAACAAACAAACTTATTAATAAAACAATGAATTTACTTTGTGGCCTAGCCAGAGCGTTTCCTTTTATTACTTTTTTGTATATTTTTATAACCTTGCAGTGAAGGATTCATCTCCGACCCTATAAAGAACATAAATTCTTGATTAGCATCAAAAGCCGAGTCGATCTAGCCATGTCCATCCGTTTCTACGCAAATTAGTCCCTCAGTTTTAAAGCTATCTGATTGAAACTTTGCAGATAGTCTTCTTTATACTCTCACTCTTATATATGTCGGAACGAGACGGATCGGACGACTATATCATATAGCTGCCATACAAACGATCCGTAAATTTGTTGAAAAAAAATTATAACTTCACTGTTTTTTAACATATCAAATCTTGGTTATAAGCTCTATAAATTTTTCTAGATTTTCGGATTTAATTTTATAAAGATCGGATTACTATATCATATAGCTGCCATAGGAATGATCGGGAAGTTTTTTAGGAAAAAAATTATAACTTTGTCAATTTTTAACATAACTTATTCTAATTTAAGATACAAGTATTTCATATTTTTTCAGAATTTTGTTGTAAATTTCATAAGAATCGGACTACTATATTATATAGCTGCCATACAAACGATCCGTAAATTTGTTGAACAAAATTTATAACTTCACTGTTTTTCAACACATCTTAGTAAACTCTCGGTTATAAGCTTTGTATATAGTTTCAGATTTCCGGATTTAATTTTATAAAGATCGGACTACTATATCATATAGCTGCCATAGGAATGATCGGGAAATTTTTTGAAAAAAAAATTATAACTTTGTCAGTTTTTAACATAATTTCTTCTACTTTGGGATACAAGCATTAAATATTATTTAAGAATTTTGTTGTAAATTTCAAAAGAATCGGACGACTATATCATATAGCTGCCATACAAACGATCGGAAAATGTGGATGTGAATTACATTTGACTTTACATGTAAAAATGTAAAAAAAAATGTAAAACTGTAAAAATAAAATTGAATTGAAAGTAATTCATTTTAAAATAGAAATTTGTTAGATTATAATTTATAAAATTGGAATCTGCAAGGGTGTTAGCTTCCTTTCTTGTTTTTTATTACAAATTATAGTAAGTGCCTTAAGTTATCCCAGAATTTTAAAAGAAAAAAGTCTAAATTTGAATAATACTCTAGGTGAACGCTTTATTAACAGCAGAAAAAAATTACAATTAAAGTTGTGGGAAAGCCTTAGACGCTAACGGAAACCCTAGAAATCATTTGGCAAAGTGGACCGCAGTCGGATTCCAGATCCCAAGGAGCCCAAGTTCCCAGGCGAAGCACCATTACTCGTGGTGGTGCGAGTAGTGCTCGTAGTGCTCCTCGTGGTGGACCGGCTCCTCGTAGTGGCCGTGCTCGTGCAGATGCGATTCGCTGTGGTTCTCCAGGACCAGGCCGTGGTTGTGGTTGTGCTCGGTCTTGGGATGGAGGATCTTCAGCTTCTGCTTGGTGCCGCCAATCTCGATGGGCTTCTTCACCAGATGCTGATCCTCCTTCTTGATGTACACGGGCACGGCGTGGTAATGATGGAACTTCACACTCTGGTGCGACGTGGCATGCTTGTGGTCCACCTCGTGGTGCAGCTCCGTCTCCTCGTGCTCCGGCTCCTGGTGGTGCTCGTGCTCGCCCCCATGGTGCTCGTACTCATCGTGGTGGTGATGCTGGTAAGAATCGTGGATCTTGAGCGCTCCGCTAGCGGCCAGCAGGACGAGACAGGGAAGCTGCAAGGATTCATTTAATTTACAGTTTAATTTAATTGGAATCTCAAAAGTTACATTTAATTTTATTAAGCGAAAAATTCACTAGAAAAATAAATAAAACTTGGATTATATTACAGCCTTGAAAAGTTAAGGATCTTTTTATGAAAATGTTCCTTTTTCGGCCTAATATTTGACATCAGGGAAGCTCTATATATTTCCAATATTTCACACATAAAATATAGATTTTAATCCTGGCTGGTATCCTTCAATCCTGCGATAATTATATATTCCAATCGTGTTCATGCTTACAATGAATTTCAGCATGTTTTCGGGCTCGTCGGCTTGTTTTTATTATTAAAAAACACAGTAAATCCACAGTAAACAGTAAACACTTAAAAAAAATCACGCTTTTTCGAGTCGATCGTTTCGCGAGGCGCTTTCCTTGACGGTTGCTGGCTGAATGTGGCTCGGCGTTCGGTACTAGATTCGATTTATACCAAAACTGAGAGAGCTGGTGAAACGAGAAACGTGCAACACATAGTGGCAAGCGGCAGCAACAACAAATTGGCAACAACCACATGAGATCGTTCAACGGAATGGAACGGCAACGAACTTCAAGTCAAAGTCGAGGCGCCGCCGCAGCCGCTGCTTGTAATTTATGGCCGCTGCCACAATTGTTTGGGAAATTCGATTCCCGATATATATGCGTGCGTTAGTGGTTCAATTAAAGCGGAGATTACGTATACGTATATGTGGCCGTCACCGTCACCGTCAGCGGAGGCCCCATAGGCCTTAGGCCAGTTTCCTTGCGCCCGCCAGGAGAAAACCCGTTGCCAATCAACGGGTTAACCACCCAAAAACCACACCAAAACCAGTCGCCGCTCTGCCATGCAAGTCCAAGGCAATTAGGCAGCGACACAAAGGAAAAGCAAATAAACAAAAATCAAAATCAAATAAACAAACAAAAATAATAAAAGAAAATTGACAATGAACCAAAGGAAGCCGCGAAATCCTTTTAACCATCAAAATGTTATCGTAATTGTTTATTCCCGATATCTCCGATTCCATTCTAGCATTTCCAATTCCAATAAGTATCGTTCTTGTAGGTATATGAATTTTTAGCGCCAGTATTAAAATGATAACTTAATATAAAATACATTTAAATAAATGAAAAATATAAATTAAATAAATGAAATACTATTACTATTTATTAATTTGAACATTTATTTAAATTACATAAAATCCGTTAGACAGCTTTCCAGGATGGCCACCTTGTTATCGTTAAGATTCTACTTATCGATAGCGATGTTAGCTATTTCCAACGATAGACAGGCTTCCGCATTCGCTTTCCAATTTGTCACTGTCGCTAATCGATGATAAATGATGGATTCGAGATTGAGAGTGAAGGGCCGCGCCTTGCCCAATCTCGCCGATGCGTTGTGGCAACATGGGTGAAAGGTGCGTCTGTGTCTGCGATCCAAGCAATAGTTGATCCCATTTTGAGGCAAGGCAAGGCAATGAGCAATTAAAATGCAGCACAACACTATTAGGTAACACCACCAGGCCAGGCATTTTTGCCAGGCAGGTGAACGTCCGACTTGGGAAGCTCGCGGAAAAGCCCCGAAAAATCATTCAAAAATTGCTTAAAGCCACCGATTTATTGGGTTAGTGTGCTCTGGGCGTGCTCCCTCTCCCTCTCTGAATCGTATCTCTCTCTCTTGCTGAGTGTGTGCACATATAATCGATTTGGAAAAGTAAAAGTAAACTGCTTTTCCCGGCCCCACAATTTGCATAACAGCCATAAAGCCGCCAGTCGTGGCACTGCATCCACATGAATATTTCAATATTTGGCCATGTGTTGCTCGATGTATCTCCATGTCCGACATGCAGGCCGGCGCTCGTGTGTCGCCTTTGTCTCGCATGGGATTTTTAATTATAAATATTATATAAGAGCGCAATTAGCAGGAAGCGCCCGCTTACCCAATGGGGAAAATTCCAAAAATTTCAAATTTGAAAACTGGTTCAAGGATAACAATCGATAACCGAAATAATCGATCGATTCTGGCGGGTCCAACGCTGCCCAGTTGCGCAAGTAATCCAATTGGCATTTATTGGTTTAATTATTTTAATAATACAAAGTAAATAAACTCAGGATAGATAGCTTAATTTTGATAATGGCAAGTTGCACAAGCAAAGCGCCACATAGATGCAAAAACAGTTTACGAGATAAAAGTATTTACTCATAAGCTTCGATGTTATCGATGTTCTAACACTTCTAATCAGAACTCTGGCATCTCTGTTTCTAATCGCTTATCGATACTTGGCGCGCTCGATTTTAAGGTAAAAAAAAGAATCGGGCGACACCAAAGCACAAAAGAAAGAACTAAACCCGAAAAAAAGCAAATCTTATGGATCTGGGCGACTCCAAGGTGCGGGCGCTGCGTGTGCTCGGCCAGGGCACCTTCGGCCGGGTGTTTCTCTGTCAGCAGCGCAACGCCGAAGGCGAAACGCAGAAGGTCTGCGTCAAGCGGATCATTGTACGAAATCCAAAGACGGAGCTGCGTCCGATCATGGAGGAGGTGTACATCATATCGCAGCTCCGTCATCCGCACATCGTCCAGTTCCTGCGCTCCTTCAACCACGCCGGCACCGTGAACATCGTGATGGAGTACGTGCCCAATGGAACCCTGCGGGACGTGATCGAGCGCCTGCCCAGGGGCGGATCGACGGGCGGCGTGCCTCAGAAGCGCCTGTTGCGCTTCTTCTGCGACATGGTCGTTGGCCTGGAGTACCTGCACATCCGGTGCGTCATCCATCGGGACATCAAGCCGGAGAATATGCTGCTGGATGCCAACGATCGGGTGAAGATCGCCGATTTTGGCATCTCCAATGTCCATGCGCCCAGCAAACAGCTGCAGGCGGGCATGGGCACGCCGCTGTACATGTCGCCGGAGGCGATGGCCAGCCAGGGCAAGGTGGACTTTAAATCGGACATATGGTCCCTGGGCCTCGTCCTCTACGAACTGTGTTTGGGCAGGAGCCCGTTCACCGCGCTCCTGGACAGCGCCTCTGCAACTCCTGCCCAGCTTCAGGCCGTTATCCAGGCGCTGGTCCGTCCCAAGCTCGACTGCCAGCTCATCCGGCGGCTGTACGAGCCCGTGTGGGCGCGCATCTGCGAGCTAATGATCGTCTACGAGCAGAAGCGTCGCATCTGCCTGCCGGACCTCTACCATGTGGATGCTGGGATCACAGCTGCGCTGTACCGGCAGTACTTCGACTACAGATACTAGGAGGAGGAGCATGTGCCCCCCTGGAGCTACAAGCCATGTTAGGATTAAGTAATAAACGATAAGACTGCAGACTGCAAAACCAACTCCAAGGAGAAGTTAAGATTAACCTTTTATTTCTAGTTTTTCATCCCTAAAGCTTGTGGCCCCGCTGCTCCTGCTGCTGGATCTTTCGCTTGAGGCTCTTTACGAGGGCATTCTGCTCCAGCTGCTGCTTGGTGCGCTTGGGAGCCGCCGCCGCTGGCTCGTCGTCGTCGCCACCGCCGCCTTCGGCTTGCTCCTGGCGTCGCTTCAGCTTCTCGCTGATGATCCGCTGCATGCCCTTGGTGGCCTTGTAGTGCGAGTGTGTGGAGTCGATGTTGAACTCGTGCGACTTGTAGACGGCCTTGAAGCGTGCATCCTCCACGTTCACCTGGAAGTCGTCGTCGGGCTTCTCCGTGGCCTCCAGCTGCTTGCCCTTTGACTTCTTCAATTGCTGGCGACGCTTGCGCTTGGAGCCGCTGGCCGACTGCTCCAGCTCCTCCTGCTTGAGGATCTTGCTCAGGCTGAAGTGCTGCTTCTCGTCCCGCCCATCCCCATCGTCCAGCAGCAGCTCCAGCTCCCTCTCCTGCTGCTGCTGCTGCGCCTCGTCCTCCTCCTCGCCGTTCGCCTTGCCCTTACCCTTCGACTTCGACTTCTTCTTTTGCTGTTTCGTCTTGGGCGGAGCATAGTCACCGTTGGCGAACTCCTCGGCAAAGTAGGCATCGTTCAGGTCGATGCCATCGGGCACCAGGGAGGCATCACTGTCGTTCCCATCGCCAGGATCGCCACCCTTGGCCTCGAGTTGCTTTTGGCGGCGCTGCTCCTTGCGCAGCTTGTTCTTCTCGCTGCGCTTCTGCAACACCTTCTCGATGGGCGTCAGTTGGGCGGGGGTCTGCTGTTGCTCCTTCTTCTTCTGCTCTTGCTCTGCGGCCTCATCCGTGATGTTCCAGGACATTTCCATTTCGTACTTTTGCTCCTTCTCCTGCTTCTCCTTCTCCAGAATTTCGGCCAAAAGGTTTTTATAGTTTGCAATCCGTTCTTGTTTGCTGGGTTTCTTGGGCTTTGCTAGCTTCTCTTCCTCCTTATTCTCTTCCTTTTCCTCCTCCTGTTCCTCCTCGTCTTCAGACTCCTCTTCGCTGCTGTATGCCACTATCTGGCGCAGCTCCTTGTCCGTTAGCTTGTCCACCTGGCCGCTGGACAGCTTGTCGCCCAGCTCGCGCCTGTCCAGCGCCGTCTCGTCCCAGGTGAGGTCCACCTTGGCCTGCTGCAGGGCCGTCGTGGTGAACTGGCGGGGCTTGTAGCTGCTGGCATCGGGCAGTTCGTGGCACTCGTCCGTGGGCGTGTCCTCCTCGAAGCTGGTGTCGTCGGGGATGAAGCGCAGATCGACGCGCGTGGCGGAGCTCTCGTACTCGATGCCATCGCACTCCTGGTACACCTTGTCGGCCGTGGCGACGGTGTCGCACTCCACCACGGCGTAGTAGTAACGCAGACGATTCAACTGATACTTTCGCAGCTTCTCCATGTGATAGTCGTCGCCCTCCTCCGCGTCGCTGTCCTGCTCGCGCACCAGCTCGTCCTCGGAGTCGTCCGACTGCTCCTCGCTCCGTTCCACCAGCTCCTTGGGCCCGTGCACCTCCTCCTCGGCCATGCGCGCCTTGCCAAACTCCGAGGGATAGATCTTGACGCTGAGAATACTGCCGCCGGGCGGCAGGAATGAGCTAAGCATCACCATCAGATCCTCGGCACGAATGCGATCCCAATCCATGTTGCACACGGCCAGGCGGCGTGTGCTCTCCTCGGTTGTTTCGGCATCGTTGTCCAGCTCGCCCCACACATGATCGATCTGCAGTTCGGGGCCCTCGTCCTCCTCGTCGTCGCTGTCCTCGTCGGAGGAGGAGTCTGTCATGAGGCGGCCTTCGCCGCGGGCATAGTCCACGTCCGGGTTGGTCAACCGCTCGCGCAGATTCTGGGGCAGGTCGGAGTCGCTGTCATCGCTGGCTTCCAAAGCATCGTTTTCCTGCAAATCGGCAATGGCCAGCTCTTCGGCGCGGCGCTCCTCTTGCTCCTCAGATGCCTCCTGGTCCTGGTCCTCCTTCTCCTTCTCTTTCTGTTCTGCATCCTCCTCCTCGTCGCTGTCGCTGTCGTTCTCGTCCAGCTCGTAGAACTTGCGCAGATCCTCGGCATTGCTCTTGTTCACCGGGCGGCCGTACTTGTCCACGGTGTACTTCACCTTGAACTTGTCGTCGGTGAACATGCCCTGGAACCGCTTGTCGATCTTCACCTTGCGCTGCACCTTCGGCACGCCCCGGAACCGGGGATCGGCCAGCAAATGCTGAAATCGCGCATCCCGCCAGATTCCGTTCTCCTCCGTGTTGGTGCCGTTGCCGTTCATTGTGGCGGCCTTGGGGGCCTTGACAGCCGGCGACGTGGTGGAGGCCTCCACATTCTTCTTGTTCGCCTTCTTCTTGACCAGCTTGGCCGACTTTTCACCTTTTGTTTTGGCCATTTTAAGCAGTGGCGAAACGCACGCAACAAGAAGCGAATGTCAACAACACGTGCGAGGTAGTGCAGGCAAGGCGTTGCCACCTTTTTAAGAGAGAGAGAATGAGAGAGAGAGAGAGAGAGAGAGAGAGCAATTATTGTTGGTAAAAGGTAAGGCAAGGTGTCAATGTTATTTAATGTTTATTATATAATGTTTAAAGACCACTTATCAATAACGTTTTTTACAAGTAACTTTTAAAAGTAATATCAATCAATTAAATTCAAATATGCCGCCATTTGGATCTGGCAGCCCAGCAATTTTATAATGCAATTGTATACATAAGGTGGTCACATCAACAGAGCGCTCACTTTTAACGCTCTCTCTGACAGCGGAGAACTGTTATTCGTTCTCAAAAAAGCTGAGAAGACCACCTTATACATTTACAGCCTGTGCCTACATTTATCGCCGCGCTGCGTTGCCAACTTGTTGTTTTTGTCGCTGCTATCATAGCAGTGCTATGTAGAGTTTGCCTGTTTTATTTTCCCCCTCTTTTTGTGGTTTAAACTAGCTTTAATAATAATAAGCTCAATTTGATTTGAATATAAGCGGATCCAAGTTATGCAAAATTCGAATATATTGCAAAAACGTAATCTGGCAGCCCTGTTACCTGCCCGATCACCGCCTATCGGCCCGCCATCGACTATCGTCATCGATGACGACTTGCTTATTCGTTTACAAATGAGAAAGTGTTTTTATTTTACTTTTAACACATTTACGTACACAAGTTAATGCTGCCCGACCACAACAATGACCAGCTCCGGAGGACAGTAACCCAGCGGCCCACCTGAGGCCAACCTCTGTCCGACTGACTGCCTGCCCGCCCGCCCGGCCGACAGAGACCGCCGCCTGCCTGCGTGGATGGATGTGTGTGGTTGTTGTAGGTGCAGAAATACATAGGAACGAACGCCAATAGAAACCAAATCACCAATCAGTTAATTGCCGCGATTACGCCGGAATAGACGCGCAGATAAGCCCACGCAAGCGAGCGCAAGCAAAGGCGAGTAGAATCAAGGAAAAAAGCACACAAAAAAAAAAGGTGCGAAGATTGGCAGAGAACGCCGGAACGAACGGCGGGGGAAAGCGGAACAAGCGGAGAAATCAAGATGAGTAATAGCGGCGGCGCTGCTTCTGCTGCTGCTGATGGCAATAACGGTAACCGACGCACCGTCGACTGGCAACGCTTCGGCCTCGGCGGCGACGACGATGACGGCGAAGTGGCGGTGGCCAGCTTTCGTCAGAGGACCAACAACAACACCGGCGGCTTCGTGGACCTGGGCAATGAGTACACATATGCGGCCGGTGGCCATCATGCCTCCGGAGCGAATGAGATCTTTGCCGGCGAGCAGGGCGACAAGCCTTGGTAAGTAACTGTCCTCGAGGATAGTCCAGAATATAGCAAAACATCTCCGATTCCTCAACAGGTGGCGCTCGAACTTCTTCATCTCGCAACCGGTGCTCTTTGGCACCTGGGACGGTGTCTTCACCTCCTGCCTGATCAACGTGTTCGGCGTCATTGTGTTCCTCCGCTCCGGCTGGATTGTGGCCCAGGCGGGCATCCTCAATGCCGTGCTGATCATCTTCTGCACGGTGGTCATTGCCTTGGTCAGTGTCCTGTCGGCCATCGGGATCTGCGAGCGGTGTCGCGTGGAGAGCGGCGGCGTCTACTTCCTCATCGCCCACACTTTGGGCTCTCGCTTTGGCGGCGCCCTGGGTCTGCTCTACTGCTTTGGCCAGGCTGTGGGCTGTGCCCTAAACGTGATGGGTTTCGGCGAATCCATGGCCGGGCTGGTGGGCCTCGAGGGCAACAAGTGGGCCATCAGGGGCTTTGCCACGGCGGCTGTCCTGCTTCTGGGCTGCATCAACGTGGCCGGCGTCAAATGGGTGATCAAGCTGCAGTTTATTCTGCTCATGATCCTGCTTATATCCGCGCTGGACTTTATGGTCGGCAGCTTCATCACCGAGGACAGCGGTGAGTTCAAGAGTTCCCTCTAAAAATATATATTTTTTATGCTTTTTCCTTTACAGCTCATGGCGTGGATGGCTGGGTAACTGGTAACTTTGTGGAGAACCTTTGGCCAAAATATGAAGACGGGTATTCGTGGTTCCGCGTCTTTGGCGTCTTCTTTCCCACCGTCACCGGTGTGCTGTCGGGCATCAATATGAGCGGTGATTTGCGTGCTCCATCCACGGACATACCCAATGGCACATTGGCTGCATTTGGCACCTCGTAAGGAGTCGAAAGTAACATCCTTGTTCAATTAATCTTTATTTACTTTTTGCTTGCTAGTACATTCCTTTACCTGGTTTTTGTCCTGTTCTTGGGCGCCACCTGCCAGCGTTCTGTACTGTATACGGACTTTATGATCTCCGTCAAGGTGTCGGCCTTGAATTTCCTGCTGCTGGCTGGCATCTATGTGTCCAGCATGTCGTCGTGCCTGGGCGCCATGTATGGCACACCGCGCGTACTCCAGAGCATAGCCAAGGAGAGCGTTATTCCCGGCATCGATGTCCTTGGCAAGGGGGTAAGTTTAAGCTTTCTTTTTGTTTAGTTTTTATTATAAACTTAATCTCTTCTTCCTTCAGCGCGGTCCCAACAAAGTGCCTTTGTATGCCATGGCCATTGTGGCCTTGGTCACCGTCACCTTCATCATTGTGGGCGACATCAACTTTCTAGCTCCGATTGTGACGATGCCCTTCCTGCTGACGTATGCCTGCATCGATTATGCCTACTTTGCGTTGGCCCAGACCTTTGACATTCAGGAGCAGCGCGAGGAGCGCTTCCGCATCCAAGCCTCGAGTCCCAGCTATGAGACGCGTCGCTACGGCAGTGTCTCGGACGGGGGCAATGATCTCGACCTGCTCTTCCCCGACCGTGTGCGTCACAAGAACCTGCAGAGTCCTCAGAACTCGCCCATGCACCAGACGGTCTCGCTGGAGTTTAACAGGGCCGAGGGACCGAGTACTTCGCGACAGGTTGAGCCCAGGCTCCAGGGTAGTGATGATGCCACCACCTTGGCCGTGGATCAGCAGGAGCAGGAGCAGGCCAACGGTGAGACTGAAGTGGAACCCATTGCCCCCATACGTCCGCCAATTCATTCCAAGACGAAAAACTGGTATTCGGGCTACTGCAATCGCTGGGCCTCGCTTCTGGGGGTGAGTTCTCGCGTCGAAAAAGCCGGAAACTTGCTCTCCTAACCAGTAGCTTCCTTGCAGGCCTTCACCAAGCTGCTGGTTATGCTGCTGGTCAACTGGTACTATGCCCTCACCTGCTTCCTGGTTGTGTTCGTCGTCTGGTTCTATGTGGGCACCGCCAATCCGGCCGTGAAGCCCGGCCTAACAGCCGAGTTCAACTTCTTTGCCTGGCTAAAGAGCATTGTCTTTCGGTGCTTCGGGTGAGTCTGGAATTTGAACTGGAACTATGGGAGTCAAAATGCAACCATCTCGCATCTCGCTCTCTTTTGCAGCAAGCGCATGCACGAGTACGAGCAGATTGTGGTGACGCCGTCGTGCCCGGGCGTGGATCTGTCTCCCACGCAGCTGAACGAACAGAACGAGGACTTCCGGCCGCGTCCCAACTATCATCACTCGTCGGTCATCGAGGGACGACTCATTGATGATATCTAAATGGGGTTCGAAGGATCGCCTGCGACTGCTCCTGCGCCTGCAATATAATACGAGGACACACACAACTTGGGCTAACCGAAAGGCAGTTAAACTAAAACTATATATATGCTAGACAGGAATATTCGATATTGTATGTTTTGTATATCTATATCTATAAGGATCCGAGAAGCTAACGGATATGGCGACAGCAGCTGCGGTCCAATGACTCATTTTCAATCGTTGGATTTTCCATTAATTGATTTTTAAACAGCATTTATGTTTGCAGAGATCGTTGAGAGATAAGATAACACGATTTTTTGGTATTGTAAAGATAAAGAAGTCAATCAAGTTGATTTTATTTTTTGAGTGTAAAAAAAAGAGCTCTTTTTTGTAGCTTTTCGACCGCAGTTGCATGTCCAAGTTCCGGCATTTACCACCGCCCCCCGTCCGCCTACACACTCACAAAAACACACACACCGCACAACCTAACACACTAGCAGCAGCCGCAGCAGCTCAGATATGTATTTTTTAATTGTAATTTTAAGTTTTTAGCTTTGCTTTCGACTGTGTTGTTCCTTCTTGTTCGCCTGTATTAACTGTAAAGAGAGAGAGAGCGTGTGTGAATTGTTGCTAAATATGGGATAAATGTATGTTTCCATGTGATACTGAGATAATAAGTGAACCAAAAACAAAAAAAGATAAGAAGGGGAATCAAAACTCGATGATTTTGGCGCCTTTGCATTTAAGAAGAAGCACACACACAACACACAGAACACAGAGAAGCACACAAATCCAATGAAATTGTTAACACGTAACACCTAATTATAAGTTGTGTAACCCTGATGTACTAGTAGGGATGTTGATAATATATCAAAATATCACTATACCGATATTTTTTCCCAAAAGAAACACAAAATAAATTAAATTATTAGCCCGATTCCATTGTCACATGTATATTTTTTTAATCTAGAAAGTTTATTTTTTATTACAGGAACGAAGAAATTATCATTGGATGAGAATTTGAAGCTAGAAATGAGCGTGTTTATTTTTACTAGATAGAAAATAACGAACAAATGTATAAAATTTTGTATAATTAACTTTTAATTACCTAAAATATCAAGTAAAGGTTTTATTTTAGTTGAAATGTATCTTATTTTCAACTTTTTGAAAGAAGAAATGTACATTTAGGCAGATTCTTGGGTCTTTTTAGTATGATAAATACCGAGAATTTTCCTTAGTTTCAAGTTTTAACCACTTTATTTAAAGTATATCTAAGTTTCACCTTTATTTATTATTTAAAAGTAAAAAAAATCACCATAAATACATACATTTATAAGTGTGGAATTGACCTTAATAAATCGTGACTCTGCGCAGGTATATAGCAATAATCGCACCCTATATGCACCCCATTACTGTATATATATATACAAATGTATATCAGACCCACATATAAATGATATATCCGATTTATATAGACCTCAAATGTTGATAAAATATAACGAAATACACACAAAAAAGAAGAGATCGAGATCGCGTCCCCTTTTTGTACTGTATTGTAGCCCAATTATAAACTAGTATGTACTTAAAAAATAAACAAAACAATAACAATAATAACGTAATAAATTCAAAATTTGTAATAAATAAATAAAGTTTGTAAAAATCACACTCTAGAATTTCCATAGAGATCTCAAATCCGGCGCCAATCAGGGTGAAATCGATAACAGGCGTGCCAGGTTAGCCGATAAACCTCTTTAATGAAATTTCAACTGCTAATGGTCCGGATTATTTCCTGAATGGAACTCTTGCTAAAATGCCGTTTATATGGCCTATAAGTAAACATCCCAGACATATTCTTCGATTTAATTCCCATAACTTTCGTAATCTGCCGCGCAGCCAGGGCTGCATCGATAACAGCTCGCCGTAACCTCAAAGCGAGCGCCACCGAAACCTATCGGAATACTATTATTATTATTATATTAGTTGCAAGGAGCGTTGGTGCGTTAGATCTCGCACCTGCATCTGCCACCGAGCCCGCACCTGCCATGAACAGCCTTGTGCGTCGCACCCATCAGCTGCATCAGCTGTGGCGCACGTATTGCAGCGCTCCGGCGTCCGCCAGCCGGAATGCAGGTGAGTTTAGGAGGAGGAGATTCCTGGCGCTGCCAGAGACTTTACATGTGTGCCATCTCTGTCCATAGGACGGCCCAGCTACGAGGAGTTCATTGGCCAGCAGCAGGGACAGGCCCAGCGCAGCATCGTCGTCCAGGTGAGCTCCGAGAAGTCGTACGCGGAGTTGTATAACTACTGCAGCCGGTTCGGCTCCATTCTCGGCGCCCATCACTATTGCGTGCGGCAGGACGAGGCGCTGCACTATGTCCTGCTGGAGTACGCCACGGCCAGTGAGGCAGCGGCTGCCATCGATGCGGGTGTCAGCAATGGCGAACTGAGCGGCGTTCCCGTCCGCTCGCCCTTCCTCTGGTTCCGTGCCGCAACAGCGGCAGCGGGTGCGCGGCGTGGTCCCAAGCTTACGCCGGCACCGGCACCGGCCGCCCTGCTCTCCATCGACGGGAATCGGCCAACGGAACAGGACCAGCTGCTAACGGTGCTCCGCGGCGCCAGCGATATCGAGGAGCAGGTGAAGCTGCTGCATCAGCATTCGCGCCTGAACGAGCTGGGCGTGCGGCTGCGCTTCCTGGCCGCCCTGCAGGTGCAACAGGCCATCGCCGGGATGTTTCCCGCTGCCCAGGCGCTGCCCTTTGGCTCCTCGGTCAATGGTTTTGGCAAAATGGGCTGCGATCTGGACCTCATCCTGCGTTTCGACAATGACACGGGTGGCGGCCGGAGTGCCGCACAGCTGGAACCATCGCGACTGGTGTACCATACGAAGGAGAACCTGAGCAACGGGCGATCGCAGACGCAGCGGCACATGGAGTGCTTCGGGGACATGCTGCACCTGTTCCTGCCGGGCGTGTGCCATGTGCGGCGCATCCTGCAGGCAAGGGTGCCCATCATCAAGTATCATCACGAGCATCTGGATCTGGAGATTGATTTGAGCATGAGCAACCTGTGAGTAGGAATTATTTTTAATATCTCTAATATTATATAGTGATACGAAGTAGGAAGTAAGGTTGGTCTCCTTTTTTCGTCTCCTCCTTTGACTCTCCTCTTTCTAGTCCTCCTCCTCTGACCTTCTAGTTGGGTGTATCCTTGATTCAGCATCACCAGAGGAGCTGAAATCGATCAAGACTCGAACTCTAGAGTCTTAGTTCTTGAGTTATCTTTTAGGTTAGCTCTTAAAGCAAGCTTCCTTGGTCTTTTCTGTGTTTACTAGTTCATCAATGGAGCTGATAGAGTGTCCGCTTGTCCATCTGTCCTTGGTAGCTTATAAAAAACAATAGTTTTGGGCGGGGGTCGCAATCTTTATTGTACTTATTGTTCGAATTGGGTGTGAATTCTTATAATCTATCGAAGGGTCATTTGTCGTTGTTAAATATCTACTAACTTAACCTAATTAGGCACTCGTTACTTCTTACTAGTCACTCGTTACTCCTCACTCATAACTCATTACTTGTAACTCATTACTCGCCACTTGTAACTAGTCACACTGTTGCACTCGTCACTCTCCACACTCGCCACTTCAGCGACGATAGTTACTGGCCTGCTCCTCCTCCTTCTTGACCGCCTGCACAAGGACAAAGCTCATTACGGCACAGATGACATTCAGGAGGCCGAGAGTCATGGCCAGGGCCACAATCCAACCGGTTTTGCCCTCAAAGAACCAGGTCAGCTCATCCACGCAGCCGTTGAAGAAGGCATTCCCGCTGACAGTGTCGCGACAGGAGCTGGGCAGAGGCTGGCGCAGGTCAAGATAGTCCCACGGTCCACTCGCACCACAGCAGCCGATATTCTCCTGGATCATGGTCAGCACATAGTTGGAGTACGTGTACTCCGATGTGGCCACAAAGCCGCGCAGCGACACATTCAACAACGGCTGCAAGCTCGAGTTCATGGTGCTGAACTGCATCAGGACCGCCGATCCCGCGACCGTGGCTACAAATCCAAAGATTTGTGTGCCCACAAAAACGAAGAGTACCAGCGTGTTCTCCATCAAGGCACTCAGGCAGCCCAGGAAGCTCACTGCCATCATGATGATGCTAATGCCGATGAGGACATAGACGCCAATGTAAAAGGATTGGGCCTCCAGGATGCGCAGCCAATCGTTGAAGCCGGGCTCGGCGCGCAGCCAGACGGAGAGAGCGAACAGCGCCGTGGCTATCATCCAGGCAACGATGTTGAAGCAGAACAGCGTGTACTTGACGCAGCCAATCTGCTTCTCCAGCTGCTCCTCGGCGGCGCCATAGCCAATGCCCATGGTTCAGGAAGCTAAAGGAACAAGAAATTATATTTTTTAGATGTAAAAGTGTGAGAGGAAGCTCCGAAGGAACTTGAAAATAAGAAGCTGAAGTTCTTTTTAGACTTCAATCAAGAAATCCCCTTTCCTGCCTTCCTGAGTCATCTACCAAAAGCTCACCCGCCTTTATTAATCACAATGTTCGCTTGGTTTTAACCCGGTTGATGCCTCACTTACACCACCTGCTCCTCCTCTCCCTCTCTCTCTGTCTCTCCGCCGCATTCTTGCTCTCTGCTGGCCTTATCGGCCCGTGTGTGTTTAGCAAATAAAACCTTATCGGAGCCACGCACTAAAGGTGATTAATACACCTTTTGGAGCAATTGCAACACCCCAGAGAGGCCAGCCAGACCACAAAACAGTTAAAAAATAGTTGGGTTTTATGTGTTCTTAAAGGATATTTAAGGAACTTTGAGAATATATTGATTGAGTAGTTAAGAATCCCCACAAGCCTTGCTTTCACTTCACTGTATACATCTTTGGGTGTGGTTCTAGTTTTCTATATTTTTTCTATTACACTTTTCAAACAGAGAAACCACTTAAAAAAAAATATAACCAATAATATATTAGGTTTCTTTTCACTTTAAACTCCAAATTCACCTTGTTTTTGAAGACGTTTAATCACCAGAAAAAAAAAATATAGGGAACAGAACCCGCTGTAGAGAGATCCGTTGGCTTCGTTCGTTGAAATCGTTTTGGGATACGCAACGGTGACAACATCCAGGGCAGACCCAGTTGGAAGCGTTAGATAAGAAAGCTTTTGGCCAGCTCGATAAGATAAGATAGCGACAGGTGCTGGATTGCCAAATGCCGTGTAAATACATATCTTTCTCGCTAAAGAGCGAGAGAGAGAGGTTACAGGTGAATCAGTGCTCTCCCGCGGGCATGCCAATGGCCATGATTCACTCCCTGATAAGCTCCAAACGCTGCACTCATATCCGGCCCCAAAAAAGTTGGGGGTGGGTCAGTTCTTGAACCATGAACATCGATTCATATCTCACCTCTTTTCCTTTCTCTCCTTCCAGCACCGGTTACTACATGTCCGAGCTGCTGTACATGTTCGGGGAGCTGGATGCGCGCGTCCGGCCGCTCACCTTCAGCATCCGGCGCTGGGCGCAGGCCTGCGGACTGACGAACCCCTCGCCGGGGCGCTGGATCAGCAACTTCTCGCTCACCTGCCTGGTCATGTTCTTTCTGCAGCAGCTGCGTCAGCCCATTCTGCCCACCATTTCGGCGTTGACGAAGGCGGCCGAGCCGTCGGATGTGCGGATCACCGAGGATGGCATCAATTGTAGCTTTGCCCGCGACCTGGATCGTCTGTCGTTCCGGAGTCGCAACCAGAGCTCGCTGAGCGAGCTGCTGCTGCAGTTCTTCGAGTTCTACTCACAGTTTGACTTCCACAATCGAGCCATCTCGCTGAACGAGGGCAGGGCGCTGTCGAAGCCGGATCACTCGGCCATGTACATTGTGAATCCGCTGGAGCAGCTGCTGAATGTCAGCAAGAATGTCAGCCTGGAGGAGTGCGAGAGGCTGCGCATCGAGGTGAGGAATGCTGCCTGGGTGCTCGAGTCGGAGGTGGAGAGTGCTTCGCTTTCACCGGACACTGCTGAAGGCCACAACAACGAACGACTGGAGATGTCCTGGGGCCTGCTCAATCTATTCAAGCAGCCGGAGAAGGCTGTCATTCGGCCGAATATGTTCTTCAAGCCGCGCATGGTGGAGGTCAGTGATCTGTTTGAGCAGAAGGAAGTCTCTTCCGCTACTGCTTCTACGGCCAGTCCCAGTCCGAGCTCCCCCGAACCATCGATCGTTTACAAGAACGTTTCAGTGCGTCAACAGGTGCAGACCATCAAGGCGGCCACGCGTTCCGAGCTGAAGCAGCTGCGCGGATCGGCAGCGAACGGCGGCAGCAGTGCTGCCCCGGCGAACAGTCCAAAGAACAGGCGGAGCAGCAGGTGATGCTCCGCCTGGCCCATGTACATACCTACGTAGGATTAACTACAGGCTAAACTGTAACCAAACTGATCGTTGTTCATACTGTTAAACCCTCGATTTAATCCCACTCCTAAGTAAGCTAAGTCTAGCTAAGATCGTGCGCCAATGTTGAGTATTTTGAATCAATTTTTGTATCGACGAATAAAAAGAAATTTATGAGGCCAGAAAAAAATACATTTTAAATATTACAATGTTTTATTTAGTGTGCCTAAAACTATGCTAGGAAGAGGTATATAAAGAAGAGATATAAAAGCTCCTTTAAGACATTTAAGAAACTTTCACAGCACAAATGTCTGTATATTCACCTTTTTAGTAAAGAATTACATTAATCCCAATCGCCTAAAGAGAGTTACTAATGCAGAATCATGATTTATGTCCAAATCTGTAGCTCTTAATCAAAATTACAACATAGTTTCAAAATCAAAGTAACAAGATATTGTAGAAGGGCTGCCGCTCCCGAGAATAATGAATATGCGTGTTGCAGCATTGCTAACGATCGTGAGTTGGATTTTTGAGGTTTTTTCAGCAGAGTGAGTTGAAGCTTTTAAGCTTAAATATATATTTTTTTTCGTTTTTTTACCTCGCCTGCATAATGCACTTGTCATTCTTTACTTTGGCCAAAATGTGCAATAATTTGCATGACGTTTTTTTGTAACTGCAAATTCGCTTTTGCGGTGATGATGAGGCTGTGTGTCGGTTTGTGGCCGCAATTAGCCGTCAATGTGCGCGTATTTTGGCTAATTGATTTAGCCAAATGATGCAAACAAAGTTGGCAAACAGCAAAGATTACAGAGTTATTAATGCATTTTCAGTTTTGATTGTTTATTAGATTTATTTAAGCATTAACTGTTAAGAAAGTAATAAATTCTTACTACAAAAATGAGGCTATAAATATAAAAAGAGGGTATTATAATTACATCCAGTAGAAGCTATTATAAACACTTGCTTTCTTTGCTTCTTTGCAAGCGCTTTCTACTTTCAGAATTAAGGTTTTAATTACCAATTCACGATTATTAACTAGTAACCTAGCAAAAGTTTCCACTTAAGAAGTCTTTGGATAACTTTAAACATAGATCAAGGATGGTTTAATAATAATAATATAATATAAACATTTCCCTGCTGCAGCTAATCCCAATCCAAGGACGCAGCAAAGTGCCAAGAACGAGCCACAGCATTCACATGACCATAATCCCCATCCCAAAAAAAAAATCCACGTAAAATTCGAGTTGAGCTACCATTTATCTCTTTTTTCTTACCATTTTAATTTGTCAGTTAGCACTTTATTTTGCGTTTTGTCAAAGTCTGTCTTGGGCCTTTGTTGTTTTTGTTTTTTTCTTTTTTTTTATGGAAGTGTTGGCCGCCGCCCCGGCCAAGTTCCATTTTCAAGGCCAAAGGGGTGGAGGGGTTTCTTTGCGTGTTTTTCGCTGCGTTGGCTTTCGGGTTTTAAAATTTTTTTTGTACGAGTTTTACAGCTGCACTCAAAATTGGCAGTCAAGTGGTTACAGTGGGGCCTGACTAAGGCGGAAAATTTACTTAAACAGTTTTTCTTATTCGGCCCACATGACGTATGAGTAATATTCAAAGTAAAACTAATTTTTAATATTTATTAAAATGATTTTATTTAGCTTTATAATTATAATTTTAAATCCCTAAATACCAAAGATTGACAGAAATTTATATACATTCGAACTTGTAAGTTTAATAAAATTTATTATTTTAGTAGAGTTCTCAAGGTAATTGATTTATTTAACGATTTTGGAACTGTATTTTAAAACAAATATTTTTTTGAACTTTAAAAAAGGAACACGAGAAAAAGAGTAATGTTTAATTAACAAAGCAATATTTTAATTTTGCTTTGTAGGAGATGGAATTACCTCTTCTGACTAAATAATAAAGAAAAATATTCCAAATAATTTGTAAAATTGTTTAAAAAGCTCCTACGACTTAAAAAAATATATATAATTTACTAAAAACTGTATCCGTATTTAAATAAACAAAAAAATTGAGTAATTTGTCACAAAATTAAAATTTAAAATATTTTACATGCTAATTATGACATGCTCGCAAGTCAGGCATATAAAAAAAAAAACAATTGAAAAAATATATTAACTCGATCTTGGTAAGTAAAACTGTTAATACGATCGCAGACTTTTTTTTTGTTTTTGGTTCTCTGCCAGCAGAAAATGTAGGGTGGGCAGGGCGGGCGGATTTCGCTTTCGCCGCCTGCTTCTCTTCTCGCTGTTGACAGTTTTGTTTTAGTTTATGTTTATGTTGTTGTTGCTGCCTTTTGTTGTTGTGTTGTAAATAGTTTAAGTTGCGAAACACGTACGAAAGCGGTAGCATAGCCAGCATAACAAGTGGAGCGACGACTGCGACTGCGACTTCGACTTCGCCTCGACTCGCCGAAAATTGTTTGCCAATGTCGCGATAAAAAATAAAGCTGGAAACCAAACCGAAGTCAACGAGAAACGGCAACTAAAACAAGTAGAAAAAAAATGTAAGAAAATTTAAATGTAGAAGGAAATGTGAGCGAAGCCTAAGGTACCCTATAATTACTTAGTCACTCAGATAAACACAGCTTATGATGTTTTACATAATTAAAAGAAGTATAATAATAATAAAATATAATATTTAAATAAATAATACATATTCTAAAATAATTATAATATAAATAATAAAATAAAAAAGGTATTTGGTTAACAAAATCGTTTAAATAAGTAATAATAATAATAACAAAATGGAAATACAACTTTGGCTTGATCGTTTCTAAAAGCTTCAGGTAGATATAAAAATTAAATTAATATAAATAATAACAAAAATTAAAATTAAACAATTATGGTTATATAAAAAATAAACAATAAAATAAATAAATAAAAGAGGCTTGTAAAGAATTAATAGCAAAATAAGAACACATAGTTTCTAAAAGTTTCAGTAGATATGCAAAAAACCTGTCCCCTTGCCTAGATCAACTTTCCTGGGGATGCTCTTAAAACCTTAAATACTCGCAATAAAAAAATAAATAAAATAAAAGGGTAACAAAAAGTCGATCAAACAAGGCAATGGCCACGACAGACGCGTCATGGAAAGCCGTCTGTGGAGCCGTGGGGCAGCCGGAAAAACCGCCACAGCAGCACCCACGCATTATACACACTCACGCAAAAATAATATATATATACACACACACGCACACCCCCGGTTTTTGACCTTCTGACACAGAAAAGTCAACAATGTACTTCGTGTATGGAAAATTGCACAATATCGAAGCGGCAACTGACGATGTCAGCCCAAAAAAGATATGTTTATAATTTAAATTCAAAGTATATTAATGTTAATATGAATAACAAAAAAGGTATGGAAATTAATAGTACCAAAAAGAATGGTCTGGATTTTTTTTAAGTGTAGAAAAATTAGCATAAATTAGTGAAAGTAATCTAGATCACTGGACCAGGTTACCAAAAATAAGAAAAAAATGTATTGTAGAAACCAAAATTTGGAACTGATAAATAATAAAAATTAATTTAAATGTTATACACTATTTTATTTAAAACAATGTAACATTTTTTTTTTATCTTAAGCTTTCCAGCTTCCACTGAGCAAAGGATGAAAGAAGAAAGAGAATAAGGAAAGCAGAGATGGCAGTAAAAAGAAACCGCAAGCACGCACGCACACCTGCAAGAGGAGTTACACTTACACGTCCACTGCGATCGCATGGCTTTCCATTATTCCAGCTGTGGGAATCCAGCACCTGGATTATTATTTGCGATGCCAGCAGCGGACTGCGAAGCCGGCAGAGAGCTTGGCTTGAGACTCGACTTGACGAAAAGCCAAAAAACGAAGCCCAATCAGTTGCAGTCGCGAATTAGCGTCGCACAGACGCGCTCTCCACAGGCTCTCCTTCTCCTCTCCTTCTCTCGCTATCTTGCTTACTCGCGGAAGTTCGATAGGTCAATATTTCGATATTTCGATATTTGGATAGTGATATTTACCGGCAAAATGGTGCACATTAACGAGCAGAACGAGGATCAGCTAATGGCCAAGCGGGTCCAGGAGCTACAGGAGTGGGCCAAAGAGCAGCCACAGTTGCCGCAGAATATATGTGCGTAAAGTTAACGATTTTTTTGTTGAGTGTACCCACTGGAAGGGTGTTTGTTATTATTTGTTTCCAAAGGAAGTTATAAGACAATGCAACACATTCATAATTATACGAAATGTAAATGTGAAAAGGTTCATAACATAATGTAAATATGTTGTGCACATAAGAGTTCACCTATCGACAAACAATAATGAATATTTAATACATTTTTGCAACAGTTATTTGCATATTATTTTTTTTTGCACAAAAAATCGGCACGAGCAAACAGAAATCGAAAATTTGCAAACGTCTATTGACCTCTTTCGGGAAAATAGCCAAAAAGTATATTAAATTTTATCAGATAATGGAGAGACTTTTGGTTTACATATTTGAATACATGTAGTGTTCATTTAAGATTTTTTCTAAATTTTAAGAAGTTCCCATCGTTTTTTTTTACCTGTGTAATGGCGATGACCAACTAACTCAGGTTAGTGAGTGGGTCAATTGCCTGCAAGAGATGCGAGTCCGCTGCAGTTGCAGTTGCATAACCGCAAGACAGCACATCTACTCGGGCCACACTGGTATGGGTACACTCGCATTCATACTCTTATTCATTTTAGTATTCATATCTGTATGCGTATTAGTATTCATACTTGTGTTCGAACTCGTAATCATACCGATTCCTCCGCAGCCTGCCTGCTGCTGCGCCGCTTTCTGCACACGACGCGTGGCGATCTGTCCGCCGCCCAGCGCCTCATCGAGCACAACTACGGACTGCGGAACAAGCATGCCAACATCTTCATCGACCGGGATCCCCTGGATGCCAGCTCCCAGCAGCTGTTGCAAGTCGCGTAAGTTCAGATAAGATTATAGAATTTTTCGCACATTTTTTTAGGGATAATATAACAACTTCAAGAATCTATTTGTATAAATATATAAAATATATAAGATCCTTGAAATCAACTTCTGGAATCTATTTGTATAAATATATAAAATATATAAGAGCCTTATAAGCCTATCTTAAAAATTCCCAAGTCTAAATTCCTTGAGCTAATATATAAAAATCTGATAACTAATGATCTTCATGTATAAAGTGAATCAGTTTTTTTTCTTTTTAAAAACTTTAAGAATCTATTTGTAGAAATATGAAGTATAAAGTCTCCTTAAAAGTGCCCTAAAAAATTCCCAATCTTGAATTCGGCAACATTTTATATTAAAATTGAAATTTTACATATATATGTACATAATTGGTAATTTTTAGGGAACTTTTGTGAGAATCAATCGAAAAATGTTGAAATTAAAGTTTATTGAATATATCCTTGGCCAGGCAGCACTTGATCTTCGACAAATGATCTTTGGGAACTAGTGCCATCGAGTCTCGATTTCGATCTTGACTTAACAATTACCATAATTAGATATTGTGTAAAAAGACCCTAAAATTAAATAATGATACAGTACTGGTTCCTTAATATTTATATATGTAAATTTATGTGTAAATACTTATGAAGCAATATTTAAAATCGTAAAAATGCAGTTCAGGTTCCAAAATGAGATTTATGTATAAAAAAATTCCCATAAAGCAAAAATTAAAGGTCGCTAAAATCTGAAAAATTATTATAAAGCACAAGTTCCAAAAAATAAACATAAAAATACTCATTAAGCAAAATTAAAAATCTTAAAATTCTAACAAAGATAAAGATAAAGTTCAGGTTCGTAAAAAATACTTATAAACCTAAATTAAAGACCGTAAAATCGAAGAAAAAATGATAAAGTATAGCTTCCAAACTTATATATATGTATATACAGATATATATTTCAAAATACCCATAAACCTAAATAACTTCACAATAACCAAAATAACTTCATGTTCTTAAACAAAAGAATTAAAATATGATAAAATAATGAAATTTAAAGTAATAATAATAACTTAAAACAGTAATTCCAAATACTATATATAAGTACATTACCAAAACGAGAATATTAATGATTTTAAGGTGATTTAATCCCTTATATTATACAGCTTATAAAATCTTTAAAATGAATTAAAACAATTATGGCAAATTGACCTCCGTTTGAATTTTTAATTAGGTAAATCTTATACAAAAAAAGTTTTAAAAACCGGCCAACCGCAGCAGAAAAAAAACAATAAAATACTCAGTTGTTGTTAGTTAATTGTGTTAATGTTTTTTTTGTTTTTGTTAATTTGTTGCACGAAAGACGACACACTCACGTTTTACGTTAATAAATTTTAATTGTTTTTGTTATTAACAAGCTTGACGGGTTTTTAAATGTTTATAACAAAACATATATACAAAAACATTAATATAAACTACAAGTTTAATTACACAAAAATCTGTAAATGACCAGTTAACAATTTTTAGACAAAGAATATGTTAATGTTTGGTTACATTTTTTAAATAGAGACATTAAACAGCAACTGCTTAATAATTAAATTTTTTAATGGGCTCACAGTTTCGTTGGAACTACTATATAGAATTAGCAATCGAAACTCTGGATGTTGCACTTCGAGCTATGAGGAGAGTATGTTATTTGCTAGGAATTCACCTGCACCTGCACCCTGGACTTGTGGTTAAGTTTCGCTCAGTGTTTGCACCAACAAAGTGCATTGGCATCAACCGGTTTTGGGTCCGGTGCCCCGAAATCGCCCCGGCATTTTTACTATATATATATATGTATATATATTAACCGTCTTTGTACTATATATATACATATATTAACCCTCTTCTTTGCCTTCTTTTGCAGTGATCTTGTGCCGCTGCCCGGCCTGACCCCGGAGAACGACAAGCTGCTCTTTTACCGCCTCGTTGACTTCGATGCGGACAAGGTAATAGTGAAAAATAAAGCCTATATCTAAAAGTTTATTATTATATAAACTAATATTAATAAAACTGATGAATAGGATGATAAAAACACAGTTTCTGATGATTTTAAATCATAAAAAATGATGCAAAAAACCATAATGTGAAAGTATGGAGCGTAAAATATTTTATTGCATTTGGAGAGATTATTATAAGATTTTTAAATCAAAATTAATTATAACAAAAAAATAAATAAATAAAAAATTAAGAAAAGAAGAAAAAAGTATATAGTTTATTCATGTATTTATTAGAAGCTTTTTTGAGCTATTATTATCAAAACTTTATATTTTACTTATCGAATTTCTGTTTTTGGTGTTTTTTAATCGCCAATATTTGAAAGATTTTGAAATTTAAAAATTAAATATACCAAAATCGAAGTATTTTACAATTTAAACTTTGTGAAGTACTATGAAGATTTGTATATATCTAAATAATAATATATAAATTAAAAAAATCCAGTTTCTTGAGATTTCAAATCACCTGTTTTTCTAGGTTTTGACTCCTAAAAAGGTTTTCAATAGTAAATCAAAGTTATTGTTTAATTTATATAGTTATAAAATATTTTTTAAGATAAAATAGATAAAATTAAGAAGTAGTTTAAATGTTTTGTATTAATTTATAAATTATTTAATTTTTTAAACTATTTAATTAATATGCAAAAAAAATATATATATATATATTCACAGTTCAACTTTACGGCCGGCATCAAGGTGTTCTTCATGGTGGCCGACTGTCGCTTTGCTATCGAGGACAAGGAACGTTTATCCGATGGCGAGATTCCCATTTTCGACATGGCCGGCTATACGCTGCGCCATCTGACCAAGACGGCACTCGGCGCCCTGCGCGTCTACATGAAGTTCGTCCAGGAGGCGCATCCGGTGCGGCTCAAGGGGATCCATGTGCTCAATTGCCCCTCTTATGTGGACAAAGTGATGGCCGTGGTCAAGCCATTCATCAAGAGCGAGGTCTTCAAGCTGATCCACTTCCATTTGCCGGGGGCAGAGACGCCATTCCGTCATTTTCCGCGCTCCATGCTGCCGGAGGAGTATGGTGGCGAGGCCGGCAAAATGGCGGACCTGAAGGCGCAGTGGATGCAGTTGCTCAAGGAGCAAAGGTGGGTACTTGCCGTCTAAATATATATATATATAAATATTTATATGTATCTATGTATACTCCCAGGGACTATCTGATGGATGCGCAGAACTGGCAGATAAACAAGCTCAAAAAGGGCAGCCGGGGCAAGTCCAACGATCCCGCAACAGCACAAATTTCACAAAATCTTCGCAGCTTGGAAATAGATTAATAATTGAATCTATATATCGTACCTTTAATTACATTGTAAATTAATGCCTTAATTTTTGCGTGCTTATCCGATATTTATGTGCTAAGTTACTGTGGGTTTTTACACATATCATGTTTATGGGATTTGAAGATTGTTGCGGAATCCTATTGTATAAATTGTTTGGTTATTTTTTCTAATTCAATTCCCCCAGCTGGGCTTGGGTTTATGTTAATAAAAATGTATAGTTACTATAAATTTGTTGCAACTTTAAGCTCCTAAATGCCACAAAAGGGGGTATATACCAGTAAGTGGGTATAGATGTGCGTTTTTCAACTGCTTATCCTTTTCTAATTACTAATAAAAGATCTTTGCAACAGGTTTTATTTTTGAAATGAATGCTTAACTTTGCCGCCCGAAAGTATGCCACGAATTTAAAGAAATATGCCGAAGTATGATGGTAGACATGAAATCGTGCTAACAAATACAGTGGACACTCACTTAGGTCGCTTTGCTTAAAAAAATATTCTATTTTTTATATAATAAAAAACACGTGTTTATTAAAATAATAAAAATAAAATTTCAAATAAAAACATTATAAATTATTTAAAATAAAATCAATTTTACTGAAATAATTTTATTTATCCAAAATTATTTTCTTAAGGCTTATACACTTTTTTTGTCTATAAATAAAAACAGCTCGTTTTTCTTACTTAAAAACAATGTTTTATAAAAAAAATAAACCATTGCAAACAACTTATTATCTTAAAAACATAAATATATTTTGGAGTAATAAATTCCCAATAAAATAAAAAAAATATAAACCATATTAAAATTAAAAAATCGCCCAACACAACCCATCATTAACAATCAATTTGATTATTAATAGATATTATAAATATTTATATAATTAACATATTTACTCCGCAAAAATACACTAGGAAAAAAGTGCACTATAGAGAAGTACTAGTACACTTATTATATCATGTCCAATTCGACCTTCGCTGCGAGAGAGAGAGAGAGAAAGAGAGAGAGAGAGCCGATCGTGGGCAATTCACCTCGAAAGTAACTCGGAGAACAGATCTTCAATCCATTGAGAGAGATACAGTGCAGCATTACGCTCTGCCGCTCTCCCAGCTGCGTACTTTGCACTCTCCCACGCTCAAAATCTCTCTCTCGGCTGGCAAGAGAGCGCCTTCGGCTGCCTTCGGATCGCTTCGGCTTCCGGAGAAACCTATAAATACAAGTGCAAGTAAGCCATTCGTAAAATATTTTTTTTTGCTACAAAATTTGACGTCACGGTTCCGTCGCCGCGGAAAATTAAAAAAAATCAAATAAAATCAAATAAAATAAAAGAAAAAGCCAGGTTTCAACCGTTGTTTGCCGCTATTTCCCCGCTGTTTTTCAATTAGACTTTGACGGGAAAAAAGCTGAATTGGCAACATACCTGGAACACCGCCGCGATCGCCCCAGAAGACATCGCACTTCCCAACGCGACGCGACGCGACGCCGGATTGATCGATCGCAGTTATATAGCCAACCGATTCCTATATTGATTTCGATACCAAAAACAACCGACTCTGATTTTTTTTCCTGTTGCCGGAGATCAGTGTGAAAGAAATAAGAAGAAAGTGTATTAAAAAACAGGTGCTAAAAGTGAGTTAGTGTCTCAGGATCTTTTGGATCTTTTGGAGTAGCCGCAAAAAAAAAACAACAAAAAACATACACCGAAAACATGAAGCCTGCCGCGCATTGAAAGGCAGACGAGAGAGAGCAGAGAAGCAAACAAACGAGTGAAGAAGCGAAAAAGTGAGTGATTTATATACTAAAGATACAGATACAGAACATAACCGAACAGACACTGAGTCCCAGGTTATTATTATTTGTGCCCACTTTCGCCTCCGGTCTCCACAATCTCCCCCCCCGATCTTCGCAATCTCTCCGTTCTGCGTTCCCCGATCTCCTCTCCACATGCTATATGATGTATGCTATATATGCTACATGCTATATATGTTGTGTTATGGTTTATGGCTTATGTCGGGGTCGGCTCTGTGTTCTGTGTTCTGTTTCTGTTTCGGTTTCGGATTCGGATTCGGTTTCGGAAGCGGGGCTAAATGGGGATGCGGACGCAGACACACACCGAAATGGAATGGAATTGAATTAAATCAAATGATAAAAAATATAAATCGAGTGTAGAAACAGTGGCGGCCCTCTGTGCCAGTGCAGAACCAAAAAAAAGTAAGGCAAAACATAAAAAAAATCTTAAACTGAAACTGAAACTGAAACTAAAACTGAAGCCAAATCTGAACTCAATCTGGGAATTGGGTTTAAAAAACATAGACCCCTCGGCTGGCTTAAGCTTCAAATACAGTTGTACAGCAAAGATACAGATACAGCTGCAGATACATTTTCAGATACAGCTACAGATAGAGATACAGAGCGGCGGAAGGAAAGATGCGCTGCAAAGGGCAAACTGCTGCTGTCGGCGGCATCCGCACTTGTTCCTCTCCTGCTCTGTAAATAAATAGAGAATACGTTGAACTCTCCCTTACATAATCAGGGGGGAAAAGCAGGGGGAAACAGGGAGCCGCACACAAACATCCATCATCCGCAGCTCCCTCGAAATCTGTTCCGAAACCCGTGCCACCGTTCTGTGTAAAAATAAGTTGCAGATACAGATGCGGATGCGGATACTGTTCTAGCTCTTTGCTGATCGCATCTTTCATCGATCGGTATATCACTTTATTTCCAGTTTTTTTTTTGCCTTTGCCTTTCTGGCCAAACACTTGGGTAACACACACCTCTGATATTTCACTCCAAACTGGTCATTTCTGGGGGGAATTTCGGGGGAGATTTTAGAAGGTATATCGGGGGTATTTTAGGGGTATTTCTAGAGTATTTCAGGGGAGATTTCAGGGGAGATTTCAGGGGTATTTCAGGGGTATTTCAGGGGTATTTCAGGGGTATTTCAGGGGTATTTCAGAAGGGATTTCAGAGGGTATTTCAGGGAGTATTTCAGGGGTAATTCAGTGGAGATTTCAGGGGTATTTCAGAAGGGATTTCAGCAGGGATTTCAGGGCTAATTCAGTGGGGATTTCAGGGGGTATTTCAAAGAGATTTTAGTGGTTTATCAGGAAAGCTTTCTTCTTGGCTAAAAAAAACTTTAAAAACACTCACTAAATTCCACTAAAATTGTTTGCTCAAATGCCGCTTGATCAGGTTGCGTTGCGTTGCTCCTCCATCATCATCATCATCATCATCATCGTCGTTGTGTTCATTATCGGTTGTTGTTTTTCCATTAAATTCCCTGCCTCTGCTGGCTGCTTAATGGTTTTGTCGCGTTTCGGAATTTACACAACCACCATAGAACAAAAAAAACAAAAAAAAAAGAAACGTAAAAAATACAAAGCTAAAAACACACAAAAAACAAACAGCAGCTGAAAACAAAAGCAGCAGCAGCAGATTCAGAACTCGGAATCATAAAATTCGTGAGCATTCAGCTGACAGTTTAATAAATGCCCGCCTGCCCGTCCTCATCGCCCCGCCAGTTGCCGCTGACGCTGCTGTGCAAGTGGGCGGGATGCTGTCAAGATTCCAGAGAGAGAGAGAGAGAGGGGAGCATGGAGAAGGGGCCAGGGAATAGGTAGGAGGAACACGAGATCAGTGGCTCGTGGAATTCCTCAAGAAATGCAAGATCAGGCTTGGCTTAGTGATGAAAAAAACATATTTTGTTTAGTGTTTTAACGAAAATATAGAGGGAATATTTTGTAAAATATGATTATAAGAAATAGAGAAAAGCTAAAGAAGCTAATAGGAATATATACCTTCAATCTCTGGTATTTTCTTCTCTGAAGATCTTTAGATATTTAGCTAGAAAGATAAAAGAGAACTATGATCACAAAAAAATAAAGGAAAATCCTAAATAGATTATGAAGTCTTCAGCTAGGAAGATAAGAGGAAAATAAACCATCGATCTCTTGTATTTTTATAGATCTTTTCTATAGGGATCTAAGGTCTTCAGCGAGTGAATTTAGAGAGATGCATACCTGTGTTTTATGACATTATTGATATTTTTTATATATTTTTATATTTTTTATTTATTATAAAGATCGAGAATCTCCAACCAGTCAGTTGAGAGAAATATATACCTTTGATTAGTATTATTTATATTAATATCTTCTATTAAGAGTCAAGGTATTTACCTTGTAAGTATTCTTACCTTAATTCTATAGAACATTCAAAGATTTCTTCTACTGTTTTAAGAAGCTGCTTCTCTAGACCTGATTTCTCGGACTTCTCAAGTCAAAAGTCTCAAAATCAAAAGTCTCAAAGTCTTTGCTTCAAGATCATGAGTTCCACCTACCACTGAGGAATCTCCGCCTGCTGCTTCTCCAAATTCCGCATCCGTTCTCCTTTTACTGATTCTGAGATCTTCAAATGCTGCTTCAACGATCTTCACATGCTACTTCTCCGATTTCTGCCTTCTGCTTCTGCAATCCTTACTTGATACAGCTCCGATCTTCTCCGATCCCTACTTGATACTGCTCCGATCTTCTCCGATCTTCACTTGCTACCTCTCCTATCTTCTCCGACCTCCTCTTGCTCCTGCTGCAGTTCGTCTTTCGTTTGATGTGCATTTGGTTTTAGGTCGCGGGATAAAAATACGCGAATCTCTATGTTCTGTGGGTTGATTTGCTTGATCTTTTGGCAGCAAGACAACTGCCAGGTGCTGATGGCTAAGAGAGACACCCCGTCGCCCAGTCCCGTTTCCCTTTTCCCTGACCCATTTCGTCCGTTAGGCAGGCAGACTCCTCCAGTTGCTAGACAGACCCCCATCTCGCAGCCTCTCAGCCTCAATTAGTGCAGCATAAGAAGAGGAATGAGAAGAGAAAAAAAAAATGCAACATGATTTAAATTGCTGTCACTGTCAGTTGTCAGACAGCGGCGACAACAGCAAAAGCAAACACAAAAACAAAAACAAAAACAGAGAAGGCAAGGCGCAGCACGAGCTACACAGAACAACAGAGAATGTATCTTGTAGATACACGCCCGCTGAGCTGACATAATAATCCCAGAAAGTCTCCTCCAGTCGCCTTGTCTTGGCCAGAAGTCAGCCACATGGGCGAAAAAATGCGCCCCTTTTTCGGTTTGCTCGATCTCCGCCAGCTTTTTTTCGTTTAATATTTTTTTTTTACTCGTAGCTGTCACTCATTCTGTCGGAGAAAACTGGCAGCCATGATCCACATTCGGTTGGTGGAGCAGGAGGTGCTGGCATTTGGTTAATAATTCAGAGCACGATCGCAGCACACATATATGTATGCAGATGGGATCTCGACCAAAATCTAGAGTATAGAGTGGGTGGCACGGTGAGCACGGGGCAATCCGTTTTCGGTTTGGCAAGCCGGAACTATTATAGCGATAGATATTTATAGAGATGGATGTATATAGTGATGCACTCCAATTAGCATAATGAAACGAGCTTTTAATGAGCGGGGAGGAAGTGCGGGCCTTCTAGGGGCCGCAAAGACTTCCGATTAGAAATTCATTTAAAATAAGAGTCGTAACGTCGGGCGGCGGCTATCACTTGCTGTAACCTCGTGTTGCACATGCTAATGAGTTTCATTCAGCACTCAGCACTCAGCACTCTCCACTTCCCAATTTTCACTCTTCCCTCTCTACTCTTTACTCTAAACTCTCCGATTTTTACTCCTAACCCCTACTACTCCGTACTTTTCAGTCTGCACTCTTTACTATAATCATAACACATCGCAATCTCCACTAGCAAGTCTCCACCCCGAATTTTTAATATCCATTCTCCACTGTCAACTCTCCACTCTGCATTTTCACAAACCAATCTCTTTTACCAACTCTCCAGCTGGCACTCTTCACTGCCCACTCTCTATAACGCACTCTTCTTACCGCAGTCTTAACTCTCCAGTACCCAATCTCTCTCTTCACTATCCACTCTCTCCTCTGCACTCTCCACTCTCCACTTACCACTCTCCACTCTGCACTTGTTTAATTGACAATTGATTGGCAATTCCAATTTCCCTCGATCGATCGAATCCATCCGCTTGTGGAACCGAACCCGAGACCTAACCCGAACCAGCACCCGCACTTGTTGCTCTCTTTCTCTCTCTCTGTCTCTCTTTCTCTTTTTCTACCTCTCCAATCCATATAGACGATCTCCCCTGGTCGGATCGGTGGACGAAACCCCACCCGCTGTTGTGGTGACGGTGGCCATAATGGTTGATTTTAATTAAATATTTCTTCTTCCTGTTGTTGTTTCCCTCGTTTTCGCTCGTTCGCTCTATGACAGAACCAACCCCGAACCCCAGTCCCGGTCTCAGTCTCAATCCCAATACCAGTTCCAGTTCCAATCCCCATTCCCAACCCATTCCCCTTTCCCACACCATGCCAATTCCCATTCCCAACCCCTTACCGTGGAACCCCTGCCTTCCGCTTTCCGCTTCCCAGTTCATGACAAGTGCACGACCTCCCTGCTAGAGAGGAAGAGAGAGCTAAAAGAAAAGAGAGGTAGCTAGAGAGCTTGCTGAGAGGCGAGGCTTTTCCAGGGAAACCGACACATATTGGGTCTTTAGGGACACACTTCTTCCTGGCCGAAGCAGCGGAAGTGTCTTCCACTTGCCAGCGCCGTCGCGTTTGCCGCATAAATAATAATCGCTGTCTATAATAGTTGATAGTCCAAGGAATATCGGGGAATCGAAGTGCCGAGAAGCTAAGGAGCAGGCTGCGGAGGAGGATGGGGTATGGAAATGGGAATGGAAGTGGGGATGGGGATGAGCATTGAACCCAAGCCAGGCTGCAGTCGGTGGTCGGTCATTAAAGTTGATTGCAAACTGTACGCATTTATGATCGCCCCGATGATCGTGATGATGAGGGAGAACATGATAATGCAGATAATGATAATCATGATGATGATGATGATGTTGAAGAGGGAGCTAGTGATGATGATGATGATGATGTAGATGATGATGAGGGAGATGGCGTCGCATTATCAGCAGCAACATTAGCATGACTATGACCGTTGGCCGTTTATTAGTTTGCCGTTGCGCGAATTATTTTGATGCGCGCCAGTGATAGAGGAGGAAGGGTGCAGGGAGGGAGTCATACTCATACTCCTCCAGCATATGGAATCACATAGAGAGATATATATGGTCTCCAGCTGCTCCGTTCCCATGGGAAAGTCCAGAATTTGCTCATAAAAACTGATCGTAAAACGCATTTTCTTGTTTTGCAGAATATGTTGCCGCCAAGACTGCTGCAGCCAGGCAGCCCAGCGGAGCTGGAGCTGGGCAAGGATGAGGAGGAGATGCACACAATGTTTCTTCACAAGCGAAGGCGACGGAGGAGCAGCTGGCTGGAGGGTGGTCCTGCCTGCCTGAGCCTGAGCCTGCTCCTTATGCTACTGCTCTATGCAGCAGCAGCAGAATGTTCAGCCGCAGCCTCACCCGCCTCCACAGAAGTGTCTGCCCCCGACGATCCTCCCCTGGCACCTGCCACCACCGCCATCAGCTCCTCCAGCTCCCCGTGCGCCCCCCAGCACTGGTGGGACTCGCAACGTGACCGGTGCACGGCCTGCACTCGCTGCCAGGGCGAGATGATACCGCTGCGTCCCTGCCAGCTGCACACAGACACCATTTGCGGCTCCATCTATGACCTCAAGATCGATTGGGTTGTCCTAGCCAAGACGGAGCCCAACTGGAAGGAGGTGAGTCCAGGAAATCCACTAACTACTATATCTCTTCTACATATATATCTCATATCCCGCAGCGCCGAAAGTCCTCGGAGTATGAGCACTTTGAGCAAAATGCTGCCCCCCTGCAGCACCTGAGTCACGAGCAACTGCAGCAGCTGCACGAGGAGGCCAACGCTGCCGCCGCCTGGGCGCTGGACTGGCAGACCGGTGTCCTCTACGTGGCGGTGCTTACCTGCCTGGTCTTCTTCTCTGTGGCCGCCTGCATACTCATCCATCACATGCGCCAGTGGCGCCGCATGGAGCGACGCCTGGATCAGGGTGAGTGTTGATTTCTTTATAAATTGCAAGTGCTGCAAGTGCCATGTTGCAACTCTCCCAAAGAAGCTCTAGTTTCCTACCTCGAAATACATGTGTGCCTGTTTAGCTTTCACACGCTCCTCCTGCGTTTCACCTGCCCACCTTCCCACCTTCTCATTACAAATTCAGAGCTCGTTCAAGGGCTCAGACCCAAAACCACCGAACCGATCTCCCTGCTTGGCATGCCCGACCATCACTCACCTGCTGCTGCTGCTGCTTTGATTGATCCCGGCCCTAAGCAGCATAAAGCATGGATCAGACCATACATAGCATACATATTTATAAGGCGACGGGCCCAGAACACGACACTTTGATGTATGAGAATCTCTGCCCGGCATCGCCAAAGAGGTCTCGGTCGCAGAATAGCTGCACGAGCTGAACGCCAGCTCCAAGGCATATTAAAGAGCTGGGACATTGGAGGAACAGTGCCAGGCGCTGTGCCAAAGTAGAACGAAACGTCCAAATATTTGGCCATGCCATTTGCATGCCAATGGAGGAGCTGTTGCAGGCAATGTGCCCATGTCTCTGCCTGTGCCTCTGCCTCTTCCTATTCCCATCTCAAACTTGACCGAAGAACGGGAGCCACTGCTTTGCTCAAATGGAGCATGTCCCCCTACACACACATATATAGTATATAGGGAAAAGGGATCTTTCTCTGTCTCTATCTTTGCAATCTGGAAAAGACTGCTCCCAGACGCAGGCCACATGTGGCAGCAGAAAGCAAAGAAAACGAATTTAGATGGAAAAATCTGTATGCTGCGGCATCTTAGGCACTTGTCAGTTGAGGTATTAGATGTATATCGTATATATCATTATCATAGCGAGAATATCGTATATGTTGATGTATTGACATTTGAAGCGTAGAGAAATAATGAATATTTATGATATATTTTCGATATTATTGATAGTTCCAAGAAAAAGAAATTGGAAAAACATAAGGGCCCTAAAGTCTCTTGATAGATGAGGTATTATGTGATGTATAACGTAGATTTATCATTATCATATCGAAAATATTGTATAGGTTCATATATTGATATTTAAAACATAAAAATATACCGCATTTTTGGCTTTCAAATATCGATATTTCCGATAATTTTACAAAAGAATATTATTAATATATGTTACATTAAATAGTTAGCTTAAACTTCTTAATTTAAGAATCTCCTTTGAAACAGTTTTGATTTATTCAATTTTTAATTAAAAGTTATTACTTATTATACTTATATAGCAACTTTAAAATATCGATTATGATGCAGAATAGATCAATATATAAATATGTCAATATTTTCTGTTTATCCTAAATAGTAAATAAATCTTTATAGAACTTTAAATAGGTATAATATTCCCAGAACCTCTTGGGATTTATCCTTCTCTCAAAAATAGATATAATATCGTTACAGCTCAAACCCTTCTACATGCTAGATCGATTCGTCTGGCAACGATTTATGCCCTGTTTTCTGATAGGGATTCTGTCAAAAGATGTTCCTCTCTTTGCTGGTAATCATAATTCAGGGCGTGTCACATGGCACATTGCGTGTCCAGCGTGGAAAATTTATGGAGCTGCAGTTGTTGAAACTCTAAAAAAAGAGGGTCGGGGGTGCGAAGGGAAGTGCGAAGCGAATGCCACGCCACTTGCCGAGGCCGGAAGTGAATCTCCGCGGCCAGGTAGCAGCTATCCGTATCCCAATTGCAGTTCCAATATCCATCCCATCCCCCCTGCCACTCAAGGACAAGCGGATGTTTGTTGAAAATTTCGAAATCATGTCACACAAGCGCATATATATTTTCCTTCCTTTTCTTTTGGAGGGGAAAACATGTTGTTTTCCCAACGACGGCAGCAGGAAATGCCCGGAAGAGGGATGGCATGTTCTGTGTGTTGTTCCAATGTTGTCTATTTTATGTTTTCATACTCTGTGTTTCGTGTTTTTCTGATTCCTGTTTCACTGTTTTGTATTTCCCCATTTCTCTAGATTTTTCCACAATTTTCCTTAATTTTCCTGTAACCAAATTCTCGGGCGATCTTTTCGACAGTTTTAAATGTTAAATCAAGTGACAGCCTCGGAGAAAAGGGGGCAGAGCTGGGCTCCCTGCACTTCCGCCCGGAGCGGAGTTCTATAAATATATGCCTTGGGCTATATCTGTGCCCATATATATCTGTGTTTATATATATATCTGTGTTTAAATATATATATTGAGAGTGATTGAACATCGACCAGCTGCTGGCAACACTTTCCTCGAGTCGCGTTCAAGCGCATCATTGACAATCGCCGGGTTGCACCCTCTGTTGCAGCATCTCGGGCAGTTTCCGCAGCAATATATCTTTATCCCCCCCCAACCATCTCTTTATCTCCCCCTTCCAGGGCTAGCTGCCTTTTGGCACGCGTTCCAGGCTCATCCAGGCAGTGGAATCTGGAATCTGCCAGGGGCAGGGCAGAGCCAGTTCAACAGCAGAGAGCGAGGGAAGCGAGGAGTAGGATGAGGAGCTGGAAGGGTGAGCTGGAGGAGCTCCAAGCAGGAGAAACTGGAAGAGAGGGAAGAAAAACAGGAGAAACTAAAGGAGAGAAAAGAGAAGCAGGAGAATATGAGAGAGAAAAGCAGGAAGAGCTCCCAGAAGCCGGAGAAGGAACTGGAAGAAGCTGAAGTATCAGCAAAAGCAGATGGAAAATCTTGTGAAAAATCTTGCAACTTGTATATATTTCCATGTTCTTCTGTGTGTGTGTTTTGCGGGCATTTCCCTTTCCCCTCAAATGGTTTTTCGCGTTTTTCCATAAATAGATTTGCAGGGAAAATGGCTGCCCAAGATTGGCCAGAGATCTCTACTCCCACTCCCACTTCTCCGCCGATTATTTGCCACTTTGAAAGTCCGTTCCATTTAGGAAACTCTCTTCCTGGACTTTGATTATTCCCAGGAAAAACTCAGTGCTCACCTCTTAATGCACATGTGGCCGGAAAATGGGAAGAATTTTCCTATGGCAAGAAAACAAATTCAAAACCAATTGAACTGCGCAAATTTGAAAATTACAAAAAAGAAGAAGATGAAAAAAGAAAATCTGTATTGGAAAAATTGAAAAACTTGTGCCTGCTGGTAGCCTTTGTTTTTATTTTTATTTCCATTTTCCAAGAGATTTTATTGTTCGCCTTCTGCCAGCGATTGTTTATAATAAAAGGCGTTGAACGATGGACGAAAAGAAGACGCACATCGGCGGCGGCGTCTCTCTCGCTTGGGCAATGGAACTTAATTTTCATTTTCATTTTCATTTTCATTGGTGTTTTTCCTTGATTTTTTCTCTTGTGTATGTTTTGTTCTTTATTTTTTTTCATCCGACTTGGCTGCCAGTTTATAAATAAATGATAAATTATCTGCTGCTGGCCTCGATCAGCTAGCCAGCGGCGCGGCGCCTCTTGTTTACAATTCGCAACTCATCCGGAGCGGTTTCCTGTGGCAGCCCATAAACATATCGATCCGATGGCCGAAATCTGAATTCTATAAACTTAAAATGAGACTGAACGAAGGCCCTAAGATTGGGGCATAAGGTTCTATAGGTTATGGCAGGGGTTTGACCTGGAATCTAACTGGGTTTTTAGTTAGTTTTGGCAACACTTTTCACTGGGTTTTGCCTTTGATCTTGAGGTATTTCTGTCTTGGTTTCATCTGAATTCTTCCCTGATATCTCCTCTCCTTTCTATGCCCTCAATTTCAGGCACTTTTTTTAATATTTTACCTAACTTTAACCTTTCTTTTAAACCCTTAGTTCCTTAAAGAAAAACCCCACCAAGATATCCTTTTAATTAAACCCTCTTTGCCCATTTCCCTTGCTCTTTTTGCAGATGTGGAGGAGCTGTCCACGAAGCTGATGGCCAAACTGGCCGAGGTCCAGAGTCTGGACGGCGGCACGTTCTTCATTGGCAACGCGGACGCCTTGCGGGGATTGCCCAGCTCGGCCATGGTGACGGCCACCTCGGCGTCAGTTGCCGCCTCGCATGCGGCGGCGGCGGCAGCGGCAGCGGCGGCCCAGTCGGGAATCTTTCAGCCGCAACACGTGCTGCTGCCTGGTGAGTGTGTGCAAGGTCCAGATGACCGAAAGAATTCAATCCACTTGAGGGAACCACAGGGATTCACTGCCCAGCGGGAGAGAGGCAACTCCTGGCAGGGCCCAAGGGATGGGCATTTAATTAGCATAGCAAAAAAGAAACCTTGTCCAGTTAATGGGGTATTAAAGGAGTCCCTGGAGTTACTTATATATCCCCTCTCCTTTAGAGTTACTTATTCCTTATTTTCTCTTTTCTTCCACAGAGAAGCGCGGTGGCAAGCACCAGGAGCGACGCGTCCTGAAGGCCCTCCAGCCGGGCAACGTGTACATCGAGGAGAGCAATGTGCCACCTGGCGGCTTCGGGCATGGCCTGGGCATGGGTCTCCGGGGACACAAGAACTAGGCAGCAGCAGCAGAGAGAGCATACTTAAGGACTAAGGATTAAGGAAGCCGGAAGAACGAGACATAAAGAATAATATATTATATTTAAAAACAAAAACTTTGTACAAACAGCCGCTTAAAGGAAGAGAAGGGGGATCGAAACTATTATTATTTTTTACACAAACACACAAACACACACATACACATACACATATATATATATAATATACGAGAATATTATATTATTAATCTTATTCTAATTATAACGACCCTTTTTTTTTTGAATCGTTATGTTGACTTGTTTGTAGCTTTTGGGGCGGCAGGAGGTTTTGTACATAGGCCGAGGGGATGCTCACATCCAGGATTGAATACGACTATAATTATTATATATATATATATAGCTATATATATATATAATTGACACATTTTTCTACTTAATGTAAATACTAAGGCGAATCCACGAACGATAATGGTATAAAGCCAAAGCCAGGCAATATCGGCAGCATATCAGCTACTATATATATATATATTTTGGACCTTATATATAGAGTCCACGTTAAAGTTAAAACCATATCCAAGAGAAGCGATTTAAGTGTAACTGTAATGCTAGAACCCCCCTACTTATAATAACGATTAATTAATTAATAATTAACTATAATGTTAGGGCAACGAAATGTTTATGTTCTAAGTGCTACAACTATCATCAATCACTGTGTGCAAAACGAGAATAAAAATGTTCTATGAATACAAGTAATATTTATATTAATGGGGTGATATATTTGGGTATAACTTAAAATATATAAATTATTTGGATTTTAAATATGTATATATTTTATTTACGATATGTATTTAAATATATTTGTAAAGGTTTGTGGGCGGCTATACGGAAAATCTGGCCTAATGATTTTCTAAGATCTTTCCTCTCTTTATGATCTCTGTTAAGATCTTTAAAAGCTATCTCTAGGATCTCCAAGATATCTGCTAAAATATTAGAGATCTCTGCAACTTCTTTAACTTCTATTACCTCAAATATCTTTGCTATTTTTAAGATTTATAGGTTCTCTGCTATTTCCAAGACCTCTAAGAGCCCTGAAATCTCTGCTATCTCTACAATCTCTGCAATCTCTAAGATCTCTTCTATCTTTAAGATATTTAAAGTTCTCTATGAGCTCCGCTAAGATCTTAGCTATCTCTAGGATCTTCAAGATATCTGCTAGCATTTCAAGGATTTCTGCTATCTGCTAGCATTTCTATGATTTCTGCTATCTTTTAGATATTAGACATTGAACAAAAAATATTAAGATCTCTGTTATCTCTAAGATATCTTTAAATCTCTGCTAAGATATCTATATATCTTTAAGATCTCTAGGATCTCTGCAATTTTTCTGATCTCTCTCAAGATCTCTGTAATTTCTAAGATCTGTGCGATCTCTGCTCTTTAAGATTTCCAAGATCTGTGCGATTTCTTTAAGATTCCCAAGATCTCTGCAATAGAACTCCCCGCTTCTTGGCTGGCACCGGAGTGTCTACAGCCAAAGCATCCTAATGGAAGTGTCGCCTCAAGAAAACAGCTCCCTGGATAACAAGCAAACACATGTAGCAAGGTGCCTTCTGTCCACAGCAGCGGGAAAAGATACACACAACTAATGGGTATGGCAAAGTCAGGCCAGGAAATGTCTTTCAGTCTTTCAGTGGAAATGAAAATGAAAATGGAAATAGGCAGAGGCGGAGGCGAAGGCGGAGGCACCCCTTCCTCTCCTCCTTCACCGGCGAGCGTTGGGTGCATTTTTCATTTAGCATTTGCATTTTACGAGAGAATTGTCTCCAAGTTAACATTGAAAATGGCCAGCGACCGGACGAGGGACAACAACAACAAAAAAAAAAAAGCCTTTGCATTTATTAATGCTGCTTGTTTTGCAGTTACACAATCTTAAACGATTGCCGCTCGCAGTTGTACACACAACAATGTGTTTGCCATTATTGCCGCCTATAATTCCTAATGAAATCCGGACTGCGAAACGAGCAAAACATTTCCAATGAAAAACCGATGCCCAGTCCAAGTCCCAGTCCCATTCCCAGTCCCCGATGGTTGACCATTCCGCTCACGAAGCGCGAGAGTTTCTGATTGGAGATTGCTGGATTCCGTCGCCCAGCCATGGGCTTGATGGCCTGGCCAGCAGCAGTAGCAGAAATTAATTAGCTGCGACGTGGCATAAATTAGCAACAGCAACCAGCAAGCAGAAGCAGAAAGCAGAAGCAGAAGCAGAAGCCAGGCTAGCATAGAGTCTATTTGGGGGAAAATAATACAAATATTCCTTTACGAGTAAAAGGATAATCCATAAAGTTGATCTTTTGGCTACTGATTTCATTTGAAATATATTTTCAAAAGATTTTTATATATTTTTGATACATTTATATTGCTTTTTATATATTTTTTATATTTTTTACATATTTTCTATATATTTTTAATATATTTGTTATATATTTTTTATACATTTCCCAATCTAACAAACTGATTTTTGCAAGTCAATCAAAAACTTTCTCCTAATCACTCAACTTAAGCTTGAAATTCACTGAAAACTCTATTTTTTCAGGTAGAAAATCATTACTAAATTAATTAGCTTAAAACCTTAATAAATAAACTTTTATTTAGTGATTTATTTTTCATCTAAATATAAGTTTCAAAAGACTTTAAACTCCAACTTTTGATCTTACTTCTTGGCTATTTCCTTGGCAATAAAGCGATCCAAATGAATATCCGCTTTCTGTTTCTCCAACTCCTCTGTGATTTTCCGCTGGCGCCGTCAGTTCCGATTTCATTTTTCCCAGTTTCCCACTTTCCCAGCTGCGATGTGATACCCAAAGAGGCTGTGGCACATGCCAAACTCATTTGTGGTATTTTTAAAATGCAACAGGCAACCAGTAATACACTCGGGAAAATCTGTTTGTAATAGTGAATCTTGGAAATAGAAGTATATAATTTAGAAGGGAAGTAAATGTTAATATTAACATTTCTCTTAGATATAACGATTATTAAGCCCAATATTTCTTAATATTGTATTAAAAATTTAATATTATAAGTTTGAATATTATAAATTTGAATATAATAAATTTGAATATTTCGCTTAATATAATAAGAAATATCAGACAAAATCAAAACAAAATTTTGTAATATCTTATTAGACTGATTAAATAAGGTCGATATATCAAATCGAATATCGATTTATTGCACATGAATTGCGATATTATATTATCGATTTTTGATCTTGTTTATGCGTCAAATAATATTAACGGTCAGTTCTAGGACGTTCCTAAAAACCTCTAAAATATAGAGTATATAATTATTTTGAACTCTGTTATATCGACATTTTAAATATCAATTAATATAAACTTTAAATTAATAATATGGATATAATGTAATGTTTTTTACCTTTTCATTGAATCTAATTAAAACACCGGTAAAATTACATTTTTGAGGTCTTAATACATTTTATTTAAAAAATCTAAGTTTAAAATAAGTTTAAGGTTCTTTTTTTCTGCACAGTTCGATATGTTAAACAGGATAGGAATTTATCGCTTATTTACATCATAGCTAAGATATTGAAATTGTAACTAATAGATATAGATATATCTATATTTTGTGCTTAGTTAACTGCAACTCGCAATTAAATCTTTTAAATTTCATATGAAATTTTATTAAATGTAGGGTCTCCTTTATAAATTCCAGCAATATAAATCTTTATAAAGCATGCCTGTATTTTTTTTCAGTGTTCCAGCCGGGAAGAGGGAAACACGAGGCTCGACGGAAGAGGCTGCATTTTCATCTGCGGCTGCGGCAGCTGCTCCGAGATGCACTTGAGATCGTAAAGAAGCGGAAGAACGGAAGGGCGGAAGGAAGTGGCCATTAACCGGGGAGCGGGGGCATCTCCAGCTGCTTAGATACAAGATACTAGATGCAAGATACTCGATACACTCGTCGTTGGAAATTAATAGGCATGGCCAATTGCTCAATGAATCAAAAATAGCGCCACGAGGCGAACTCTGGCTGGGATCCCATTCATTCGGCGAGTTCAGTTCGCCTCGGAATGTGCACGTCGCTTTGGCATTTGGCATTTTTGGCTTTCTGGCACTTGGCCATCATTGAGCTGGCTAGCTAACTGGCTGGCTCACTGACTTGCTGGCTATCCAAATGTGGTCAGCAAAGGCGTTTGATACGCTCTGCAGGCCCCCCTTTTTTGGGACTCGATTTGAATTTGGCCGCGAGCAAATAATGGTGCGCTTTTGGCCCGTTTCCGTTGGCCGAGAAATGCCAGCGGCGGAAATGCGAAACGAACGAAAAAAATTGCAAAACGTTTGCTGGAAAACAAGTGGAGGGGGTCCAAACGTGGCAATTGATGGGAAAACCAGGGGGAAATCCAAAAGGGAAAACCCAATGAACAACAAACAAACAGACCGACAGGAAGTGAGTTTTGCTGCCGGAAGTGCAGCTGTTTTTAAATGGGAAATCTTGCGGCGAAAGGCAGCTGAGATCATCATCCGACAGTCAAAGTTTTATCATGGATCTGAAATTCGCTGGATTTTTCACAGAGCTTTTCCGCAGATGGTTGGGTTGCCAGCTAGCTGGAGTTGATCTCTAGTATTTCTCTTTCGATTTTTAGTTTTAAATTATCTTAAAAACTTGTTTTCATGGCTTACTAGATTTCCAGCTTTTTTTTTTTTCTTAAATTTAAGCTTGTAACTAAAGAAGCATGCCTTGTCCTTAGTGTCTCTACGATTCTATATAGTATTTCTAGTCGTAACGTGGCTTTATCATTGCTTACGAGTCTAGCAAGGAGTTCAGACGTGAACGAAAAAAACAAGAAAAGTTCAAAAATTTATTGACCTAAATTGCTCTTGAAAAAAGTTTTCTATTTTCAATATTTTCAAAGTTACAAAAAACATAAAGTTTCGTGTTCTTTTTTATTGGTAAAATGTCATCGGTTAATGAGAAGAACTCCGGCAAGACGGAAGCCTTGAACAAGGAGTCTTTGAACAAAGAGAACAAGTTCGCTAATGTGGAATCTTTGAGCAAGGAAGTCTTGAATAAGGAATCCTTGAACAAGGAATCCTTGAAAAAGGAAGTCTTAAATACGGAATCCTTGAACAAGGAACCCTTATCCGACCAGAACTCCAACGAGACTATCCTTGATAACGCACGTTATCTGGATAGCATGGAAGTTAGGGATTATTCAGATACTTTATCTCTGATCTCGGCAGGTAATTCTCCTTCTATCCTTCCCTGGTTTTCCCTCTCTCAAATCTTCCTTGTCAGCAGAAACCAGTACCGAGGAATTTGAAACTGTAGTTGAGGTGTATCCTGTAGCTAAGGATTCCCCTTCCCGATTCCCATTCTCATTCGATTGGAGTGTATTGTTTCAGCCGAAACTCTTGCATCCTCGCTTGGAGCGCATCATCTACTGGCGTAATGTCTTTGTATCTGGCGCGATTTACATCGTTGGACTATCCCTTCTCCTGGCCATTAACCGCTTCTCTATCCTTTTTGTGGTGCCCTTCCTGCTGCTGCACATTATGCTCGGCTCTGTGGCCTGTCGCATGTTCAAAACGGTAATGAGAGCCGTCAACAATACCTCGGATGAGGCCAAGGGACCGGACCAGGACCAGGACCATGACCAGGACCATGAGCAGGACCAAGACTGGTATGAATACGAGTACCTGGTCCTGACTCTGCCGCGGGACAAGGTGCAGCTTGTGACCAGCTGGACCGTGGAAGCGATCAATGACTTGCTTGGCCAGCTGAAAGATTTGATTCTGTTCAAAAATGCCTTCGATTCGATCCACTTTGGCTTGATTCTCATATCCTTGGCCATGCTGGGCAAAATGATGAATGGCACGACCATGTTAATCTTGAGTAAGTCTCAAAAAAAAGTCCAAAAGAGAGCTCTCCTTTCACATCCTTCGTTTCGTTTCCAGTTTATATCTTTGTATTTACCATTCCCAAGCTGTATGAGCTGTACAAGCCTTCCATCGACGCCAAGTTGGATCGCATGCGCATTGCCTTGACCACAATGGCCGCAAAGTAAGTCCTTGGAACATTGTTAAGGATTCAGCCTCAGACCCAATGTCCTGTATCTCCTGCAGGTTCCGTGCGTTCACCTCCTCACCCCCGGAAAACTAGACAAGGACGACGCGCTGGCTGCGTGGGAGTGTTTACAAGTGACAAAATTGTTTAATAACCTTTTGCTTTGGTTGCTTTTAAAGCTCATCTCCATCTTTATTTTAATTATAATAAAAAAATGCCTTGGGCTATTTTGATGTTTAAAAAAAACTGTTGTCTTTTTTTATAGACTTGCATAGTACAACATTAGTTAGCTGATTTGTTACCCTAACAAAAACTAGCATAGAACAGCTTTCCAAATTGAAATTAATGCATTTTTGGCTAAGTTACGATTCATTTTCATGGAAGGGTATTTAAACTTTTGTTTGGCTTTCCAAAATTTCTTTTTTTTTTTAATTATGGCGTTACGCATCTTGTTTGCTTTACTTTTTATTTACCTTTTAATTTCTAGAGCTGGCAAGCGCACTATTTTCTAGGTTTTGTTTTTCTTGGAGGGCTCGAATGTTGTTGCTATCAGAAGTTGGATGCGCGTTATGCATCTTATACATTATAAATGATATTGCTTTATTAGAAAATCGGATACCTGTTTCCTCTTCTACAAATAAAACCTTTAAAATAAATCAAACAAATAATAATATTATAATTATTATTAAATACAATAATATTTATTTCTTGTTTCATTATTTGTTTTTTTTTTTTATTTATTATTTATTAAAAGTCAGCTCTGTCAACTGAAAATTAAACCCCGAACTGAACACGATGTCACGCTGTAAAATCTGGCAAAACATATATTCGTTTTCAACAAAATCAAAGCCTGTGGCCAGAGAGCCAACACATTTCAGTATTTATTTCGTATTTCGCATAATATAATTGGTGGCAAGTCCTGTGCGGTATGTACGCCACCGAAGGGACGCAGCGACGCACCAGCAACCCGAACCGCAGCTCTGACAAGGACCACAAGGACTCCGCACCGCAGCTGTCCTGCGCCGGCGAGGAGCATCGGCTGCCACCGACTGCACACGAGCAGGACAAGGAGGAGGAGGAGGTCCTGCCGGGGACTGCAACCATGACGTCGGACTACCACTCGGAGGAAGTGGAGCTGGAGGACCTGAAGGCCTTCGAGCGGCGCATGGAGGAGCTGGCGGACGCCAACAAGCCGCGTCCCGTTCGCTGGCACCTGGTGCTGGGCACAATCTTTGCCTGCACCGCGATCAGCGCCTGCCACTGGATCGTGGACAAGCGCGACAGCGAGTCCCTCATCCTGCGGATGCTCGCCAGTCGCGGCGCCCTCGCCATATCCCTGGCCACCCTGGTCATGATGCTCCTCTATGGCGTGAAGGAGGTGACCAAACCCTACCCGAGCGAGTCTGTGCAGGCCACACGGAATGTCCTGTCCATTTTCCATATGAATTGCGACAACGATGGCCGCCTCACCCGGACGGCGCCGATGCCGAAGGACACAGCTGACAGGACACCGTCGGGACATTCGCGTTCCTCGCATTTCACGCACTGATCTAGAGTGTCTCGTATACATGCATGTTAATGAAACTATTTGGAAATAAATGTAATAATAAAATATCAGTAATGAAATTAATAATTAGTTTATAAATTTATAAATGTATATGTGAATATTTTTTGTTTTATTTTTCATATAATTATATAAGTAAAAATGTTTTAAAATTTACCTGTGTTAATGAAGATAATTTTCGGATTGAAGTTACCCTTTTGTACCTGTAACAAAGCCCCATTTCCTCTTAATTAAATTTAAATAATCTAGACAAGTTTGTTTTTTATTTTAATTTGCATACACACAAAAAGGTCTTTATTGTTTCGCTTTTATGGTTTTTGGTTTTTGTTTTTTGGTTTTAGTTGCTTTAGATCTCTTTGTTTTTGGGTTTTCTTTTGTGGGAAATACATAGTTCTGCTTTTTACTCGCTAAATACATTTTGGGTTCGGTTGTGGTTCGAATACTTCGAATACTGGATCCGTGGTGTTCCTGGTGTTCATTTGAGATGTTGCTGTTGTCTTGAAACCAAATCACTTTGTTGGGTTGACGAACGAAAAGCGTTAACACTGCCCAGTTTTTGGTCTTTCTGGGCTCAATGCGGCGTAACTGAGTGAATGAGTGTTTTGTTTTGTTTGGTTTGTTCGTTTCCTTTGTACTTTGTGGAAATGAGTATTGAGAGTATATAGAGTTTATTCGATCTTCGATTTCGTTTCGATTTGTATTGGTTGTTAGCTTTGCGTTTACATTTGGTTGGTTCCACTTGGTTAATGGGGCTTTCGCTTGGAATACATAAAATTCTGTCATAGTACAATTACATATATATCTTTCTTTTAGTTTTTTTTGTTTTTGTTTATTTTTCTCATTTATATAATTCTTGTTTCAAACATTTATAAATATGTATGTGTGTGTTTTAAGTTTAATATTTATTTACTCTCGGGTCTGTCTGTCTTGCAATTGGTTTTGGTTTTTGGTTTAGTTAACTTGGGTTTTACATAAAGTGGCTCTATCTCTCGATCAGCCCCCTTTTGTGTACAACATTTAAAGCTTGACTATAAGGTTTTATCTCTGGATCCTTAGTTATCGAGGGACCTCCAAGTGGCGGGGCTTAGTTATTGTTCCTGGAGAGGCGTGCCCCCGCCTACAATACACAATGTTTTCTCTTTTTGACACTTGGGCTTTATGCAATTTTGTTTTTATTAATGGTTGCCGCGCTTCGTTTCCCTTTAAATGTTAATGGTAAAAAAATTTAAAAAAAATGTCTGCCTTTCTTTCCTAAGCCTGGGACTTGTCTTTTGTGTGGCACACTTCCGCTTCCCCTAACGCCTCCGCTTCCGCTTTCCTCATAAACCATTCTCTTTATATTTATATAATATATATATTTAAAATTAGATCGGGTTTATATTCTAGACACATGGAAATACCCTGTATCCACGCATTCAACGTTTTTTGGCGCTACTCCAATGTGGATATGAAGTTTAAAGCTTTTGCACAATGCAAGTGTTTCGAGAAAAGGTTCTACCTAGTTGTCTATCGTTAATCGTTAATCGTTTATCGTTAATCGTGTATATATATTTTCTTGTTGTTGTTGTTGTTGGGGGGTGGGGGCTTAATGAAAAGCGATTCGGGTGGAGTACAGGGTATTTTATAGTCGCCTACTCTCGACTATCACAAACATTGATGTACACCAACGGCTAAATGGAATAAGCTGTCGCCTATCGATAGACTCTCGACATTTTCGATAGTTTGCTTTGCTTTTGTTTTCAACTATTCGTAAACTGTGGCTAAGATATTATTTATTTTCGGACTTTGGGTTAATCGTTTCATTAGTGATTCGGTGTTTGTTTTTTGTTGTTTAAAATTTAATCGTTAATATATACACAAAAAAATAACGTTCAGTCAATTATAACTATATGTTTATACACATACGCAGGCACACACGCACACACATACACACACATACACTTTATATACGATACGAGTATCCAAACGAACACGTAAAGAAACAACAATGAGGCTTAAACAAATTACATTTCTCGTTTTGTTTATCTTCTTTTTTGTCTGATTTAGCAATTAGGTTTATCCCCTACTCGAATCCTTGCGGCAAGGACATCATCGACACACTATCGACGGTATTATCTCCCCTCGGTGCCCCGATTTGGTTAATTATTTAATACATATACATATGTTATGTTAATAATCAGTCGCATAAATGAATCACCTTGCTTTGTTTCCGTTTCCGTATCCCTCTGGCCCTGCGGCTTCCTGCTTTCGGAGGGCTTTCATTCACACAAGCACAAGCTCACATGCACAAGCACACTATTTTTGTGGGTTAATTTTAAAGAAAGGATATAAAAAAAGAAGAAAGTAAGCTGTATAAATCAATTTTAAGTCGGAAACAAGCTTAACTTTAAGCTGACAATAATATATATTAATAAATGTTTTACATTTTGTATATTTCTTTAATATTTTTAAAAGATTTCGTACTAAACAAAAAAGTGTAGTTCAGAATAATAACATAATAATTCGAGTGTCATAAAAGGTAATAGCTGTATGACATTGTGCCAAAGCAAGAGCAAGGAAAAGTAAAAACAAAATAAACAAGTATATAATTAGTAAATAATAAGTAAACAAGGCACGTGTCAAAAATATTCTAAATAATATACAACTATAAATACAAAAATAATTGCGTTCCCTTTTAATTTAAACAAAATTCCATCAATAAATAACACATTTTTTATACAAATTTTAATATACAGCCTTTTAAACTTATAAATATGGTAATTTGTTTCCCTATTTGAACTTCTTAAATAATATCAGATAAATCAAATAATTAAATTGTCATTTTTAGAGAGCTTTTAGCTTTATAAAATACATATTGTTATATTTAATTGGGTGCATAAATTATAATAAATAAATAAATAAATACTAAATAATTAGTTAAACCAAGAAAAGGAAAACCTCTGGCCATAATTTGATGAAGCCTCAAAGATACTGCTAAATTTTTAACAGAGTAAATATAAATAAGCTATGAAATGTTTGAAAGATTAATAAAAATAATAGAAAATAAATGTAAAAATAAATGTATAATAATTAACGAACAAAACAGCAAATTAATTTAAAATAAATAAATAAGGAAATTAGGATATAAAAATATTAATATTAAAAATATTAATATTAATATTAATTAATGATTTAGAAAATGTCAGCCTGCAAGGACATTCAGAATTTCGATAACTCGATTAACACCCACAAACACACTCGCACTCGCTGGACACACACACACACACTCTCACACTCACACGGACATGCACACAGATGGAAGGAAGGTCTTCGTCTTCGAAGGATCTAGTGCTGCAGGATGCGCGACTTCTGGGCGAGCGTGGCCTCCGACTGGTGGAGCCGCCGCTTGCTGCTGTAGTTGCACAGCTTGCCGGCGACCTTGCTGAGGGTGGTGGCCGTGGAGGAGGTGATCAGGTCGAGCGCCTGCAGCCGATTATCGAGCTCATCGAGGGCCGATAGCGAGGCGCTCGTCGTGGTGGCGGTGAGCAGTGTGGAGAGATTACTGCCAGGATCCCGATCGGGATCCCTGTCCCCATTGCCATCGCCATCGCCGTTCGATTGGGCATCGCCGGCATGGGCATTGGCGGGGGGGCCGGTGTCAATGTCGCTGAGCTGATTGGCCAGCGGATCCTCGTCGTAAGGATCGTAGGGGGGTCTTAATTATTGCTTGAACACGAACAGACCCGTGGGGTCCCACTCGTTGTCGTCGACGGGGCCGAAGCACTCATCGAAGTACCACTCCATCGTCTTGTAGACGTGGCTCAGTGACCTGGCGATGGCGTGATCCTCGTCCGGATAAACCTGATGCCGGAACTTCACCTGCTGCTCCACGAGGGCCCGCACCAGCATCAAGGTGTGCTCCTGATGCACCAGCGTGTCGGCAGTGCCGTGCATCAGCATCAGGTTGCGTCCCTTGATGTTGCCGGCCTTCATGGTGAGATCCGCCTCCTGCAGGGCCCTCAGATAGTCCCCCTTGAGAGGTATATACCGCTCCGTGAAGAAGGAATCTGTCGAGGGATAAAAGCATTAAAGAAATTCCTCAGAATTTTTACTTCACAACTCACAGTGGAATCCAAAGTTAACAATCGGATTGATGGCCACCGCACACTGGAGCACCTGCTGCGAGTCATCGATGAGCATCATGGCCGAGGCATAGCCCCCGTAGCCCCAGCCGAACGCACAGATTCTCAGCGGATCGATGAACTTCAGGTTGTCCCGCAAGTATCTGCAAGATACAATTAGAAATAAGCATCTCGGAAAGCTAGTAGAAGTGCGGATTTTCTTACGTGAGCACGCCCAGCTGATCCTCCACCTCGACGGTGCCCAGCTTTCCATGGACCTGAGTGCGCAGCAGCTCCCCCTGGAAGCCGCTGCCACGCCCATCGATCTGGGCCACAATGAAGCTGCGCTGGCTGGCCAAATACCAGTTCCAGTCCACATGGAAGCGTTCCGTGACCAACTGGGAGCCCGGCGAGGCGTCGCTGTGGGAGGAAATCGATTGATAATATCAGATTCATCCTTTCGATAAAATCTCCTCGAACTTACACATGCAGGACCAGGGGAAAGGCCACATCCTCCTCCTCGCGCATTCCCGGTGGCAAAAAGAGGCGGACTTGGGCGTGGAACCCGTGCCGGATCTCCACGCTGAAGGTGCGCATCTGGGGCACGGCCAGCTGGGAGAGTCGGTGGCGCAGGACATCGCCGGCATTGAGGACATAGATCTTGTCATTGCTGGCCGTCTCCACCAGGTAGACGCTGGGCGCCTCGGGGCCCAGGCACTCCTGGACGTAGTAGCTATAGTCGCGGCTGAACTGGACCCGGTTATATAGACAATTCTTGGGTATATCGTAGAGGCAGTCATCTGGCTCCAAACGCGCCACAATATCCTCCCAGCGATCGCCCCGCTGCGAGATCCTGGCCCGGTGCAGCCGATAGGTGGCCTCCGTGTTGTCGCAGGTGAGGCAGGTGGGCGACGAGGACGTGATGTACGTCCTGTTCGATTCGGTGACATTCAGCTTGAGGCTGATCTTGTAGAGATGCCGCTCCCCGGGCCTCTTCTCCGGCGCGGCCATGAAGTAAACAATTTCGTGCGGCTCGTCCCAGCCGACGATTTCGGTGACCTCGAAGCGGCCCATGGTCAGAGGGACCGGGCGTCGGTCCAGCGAGGAGATGAAGACCACGTGACGATAGTGGCCATGCTCGCCATCCCGCACCGGCAGCCGCTTCAGCAGGTATCCCCCGTTGCTAATCTCGTGCGTGGTGGTCTCTCCTCCCTCATTGCCCTCCGTAAAGTTCACCTGCCGCTCCTCTGGGGGAATTTCCTCGGGATTCTGGAAGAGCTTGGAGGAGGCGGGGGACTTCTGCAGTTGATTGCGAGCAGAGAAGATGGGCCGCTCGGCGGGCAGGACCCAGCCATCGTTGATGGTCACCTCGGTGTGCACGGCCTGGCAGTGGAAGTGCGGCGCCCGGCACAGGACAGTGGTGGCCTTGGTCTGTTCCCGATTGGTCACCGTCACCGAGAGATCTATGGCCGAGGCCCAGGTGAGGCCGCCCACATAGCTGCCGTTGGCCAGCTCCGCCGGCAGCTTGATCTGTGTGGGAAAGATGTACTTGATGACGGAGAGGTTGACCACGTTCACGGTGACATTCGGGTTGCAGGAGCCCGTCTTGGGGTAGCGTTGACTCATCACCGCCGGATACTTGATGTCATCGCCCATCCAGGTGTATCTGGTGTGTAGAATTTTTTAATTATATATATTTTTTTAATTTTTTGTATATATTTATGTAGATGACACCCACTTGTACTCGTTGACCTCGCTGTCGTTGTAGCTGAGAAAGGCCAGGTACAGGCCATCCGGTGAGAACTCCATACTGCTCCGGCGACTCTCCAGCTCGGGCACCGTCTCATATGTCCAATCCGGCACGCCATTGAAGACCACGCTGCTTAGGGACTCCGTCTCCGAACCCGATCCCGAACCCGATCCCGTTTGCGTTATCCTGCAGACCAGCTCCCCCTGCACCTTGGGCTTGTAGTAGATATCGTTGAGGTAGACAAAGGCGATGGCCTGGTTGAGGGAGTTGGGGCCACCGGCTTTGCCGTTTGAGGAGGAAGCTCCTCCTCCTCCAGCCCCCGCTCCTCCATTGGCCGCACCCGCCAGGCTATTGAGGATTATGCTGCCGCTGGGCAGGGGCGCCATGGTGGTGCCGGGCGGCGGTGGCGGTGGTGGCGGTGCCGGTGGATTAACAGGTGCCCAAACCACATGCTGCAGTCGCGGCGCCTCCGCAATATTCTCCGTTGGTCCCAGCGGAAATGTGTTGGCCGTTTGCACCTCGTAGACGTGATGTCTGAGGGGGAACGTAAATCAATCAATTAATAATCAATAAATAAACAATTTCAAATTTAAATAAAATATTTTTAAAGTATATTTAAAGGTGGAAATATGAGGAAAAACCCACCTGGAACCCTCCGCATTGGTGTCCGACTGCAGGAGCACATATTTCTGGTCAGGTGCCACAAGAAATGATTCTGCATTCAGTTGGCGCTGTTATTTGATTTTTTAAATAAATATTATAAATTATATATTTAATTTAATTTAAATTTAACTTTCTGTAAAGAAAATATACTTACAAATGTGTTATTGGTCATAAGAATGCGTGTGGTGAGATCGGCCATATTGAGTATGGACAGGCCCCCCGTGGGATCGCGGTAAACGAGTTCTCGTCCTGTAAAAATAGAGAAAAATATAAATATAAATATAATATAATATATACAAATATTAGCTTTAATAATAATAACAAATTACAAATAAAATACATTAAGAATTATTAATGAAAACAGAATATTATAAATACTTTTATATACTTCATCTCATTATTTAAAATATTTTTTTACCATTGCTCCAGGTGCCATTAAAGGGCTTCCATTGCAGACTCCTGCCCAGAATATCGCTGGGCAGAATGCGTCGTCCCCGGATCCTTAGGCCCTCGTCCTCCGGCGACAGCAGGAAGATCGAGAATATGATCAGGCTGAAGACCGCAGCTATGACCAGCAAGGCAATGAAGATGCCACGCCAGTTGCGGCGCTCCGGAGAAATGGCCACCAGTTCCTGCAAAAAGAGAAATGTACAAAATATATGTAAATAAAATATAGAAAATATACTAATTATTTAGAAAATATATATACTATATTTTAATAAAAATAATGCTTAAACATCTGTAAATATTTTCAAACTTTAGAAGCAAAGTTCAATGTAGTAACAAATATATTTCCTAAATAGCAGCAGCTCTCTATCTCGCTTTTCTTATAGATCTTCCTCCCATTTTCCCTTAATAGAATTTTCCTTTTGTTGTTTCCCATTAAATGTGTGGCCTCTACTCATGTTTCATGTTTCATATTTCATATTTTTCGCATTTTTCGCCTTTTTTTCCCCGCCAATTGGTTAATTGCATGGGGCTGCGCCTTGTTTTTGGGGACCCCGTGGCTTTAATTAAACTAATGGCTGACAGTAAGTATTTGTCAAAAAGGAATGAGAATATATATAAGAGAATGTATACATATCATAACCAGGTATGAGTACTGGATAGCTATAACAATTACAACATAAATACAGTATATATTCCTTCAATTAGTCTCTGCATTTAGATCGTTGTTCCATATCACCTTTTGGCTGAATTTTTCCAGGGAAAAGGAATGGGGAAAGGCAGTCCTTGAAGCGCTTAATTGACAAGTGAATGGCGAGGAAATTAAGGCCAAACTGTAAACAGACACGAAAATTGCCAAAAAGGGGAAAGGAAAATGGTGGCCACAATACCCTGGAGGAAGAGATATTACTTTAAGGGGAGGAGTTGCTTAAAATAGGAATAATGTGAGCTAGTTTTTAAGAGATTTTGATGTGAATTTTTTATGTATTTTATAATATAGTTAAAGATGTTTTAAAATATTTTTAAATTTATTTAGTTTTTAGTTTATTTATTTAGTTGTTTATATATATTTTTAAAACGTTTTTTCATTGCACTAAGAAGCCTCTCTTAGATTTTCTGCAAGCTGATCTTGGCTCTTTATTATTACCATGATTTTATGTGGGTTTAGTTTAAGTTTAAGTTTATCCTTTAAGATAACTTAGGAAAATTTAGAAAAATTCTAATTCACAGTTCTTGCAGTAGAAGAAACTAGAATTATTTTTTAAAGATACTTAGTTAACCGAAAAATATAAATTTAAACTAATAATCAAGCCAAGTGTTGCGGTAAAAGAATTTGTGCTTCAAATTAAAGCTGACACATTGTTATTTAAAGTCTGCCCTAGGTTTTTTTTTGTATTTATTAAAAACTGCAAAAAATATTAAATAAAAAATATATATAAATTTATAAAAAATATTTGTAAAATATATATAAAATATTTACTTAACCCAATTCCCAACAAACTCCCCTCCAGGGTATGCTGCCCCCGAAAATAGTGCTAAATGTATTGAATGCATTTTGCATGTGAGGCAAAGAGTCCTGCCTTTCCTCTTTCCTCTCTTCTCTCTCCTTTTTTTTGCCACGCCTCCTACACAAACACAAGCACACACACACACACACACATACAGCCACATACATAATCCTTCGCCTTCACTCAATTTGCACTTGGCCTGCGCTCGGATTTCTTGACGAAGGACTCGCATTGTGATTGTGTGCGCCTCTGGTTTGGTTTGGTTGTTCCTTGGAAATTCGATTCCTGCCAAAGTCCCCGCAAGTGCCGGCACTGGGCTAGTATTGAAATTTAATTAAAATTGTATGCAGCATGTGCAGTTTGCCGGCGGAAATGGGAAATGTGAAATAGAAAATGGGAAATGAAAATGGATGCAGGCGCTGGTGCTAATTGAAATTACAAAACTAATTCTATTACTTGAGGTCGAGTGGGAAGAACTTTTGGGCCAAAGAGCATGCATAACATAGAGATGGCTGCCGTTTTATGATTCTGTCATATATCTCTGTGTGTGTGTGCATGTAGATTTTCCTTGCTTTTCCATGGCCATGGGAAAAACCAGTGAAAAGTTCAGTCTGTGAGTGAGGAGCCATGAAAAGTTTTAAGCTGTGCGAATTTCGGTTTAGTTATCTGCCGTTTGATGAGGCCATTAAAGTCACTCGGCATTAACTCGATTTCCGGTGTTTACGACTCTGCGTTTTTACACATTTTCACATATCCTTTTTCCTGCTTGTATGAGAAGCTATTAAGTTGATTTAAGAGCTTAATTTTTGAATTTCTACCATTGCTCCTTTGCTAGAAACAGCATTTAATTAAAATCAAGTTCAGTCGGAAAACGGAACTTGCAATAAAATGATCATAAATAATTTCTGCCAAGGAAAATGTGTGGAAAAGCAGCAATTTCTGACCAACAAAAGGGAACACAAAAAAAGCATACCGACATCAATTTATGGCCATTAAAACAAAGAAAAAAAACAGAAGGCGAGAGAGAGAGAGAGAGAGAGTGAGAGGCCATTTAGTGTCCTGCGATTGTAAATTGTCTGACATTTGATGGCGGCCAATTGTCCGGGAGCCAGCGTCCTGCGTCCTGCGGCTTTCTTTGCTGTCCTGCGGTTGGGCAATTGATGTCCCTTCATTAGCTATTAATGCCAGTAGAGGCAATAAAAAGGTGTGACAATTGCGGACTGCGAACAGGAGCTCTTTAAGGTTGGGCATTTTGTTTCAAGGATAAACCTTGGAAACAAAGCTAAAACAAAATATTAATTATGATTATTTCCAGGAAAACTGCTTAACAATTAACAAAACTCAATTTAGTTCCGCTTCTCGAGTGCCAACATGCCCTTTGGGTCACAACACTTTTCGCCTCTGGCTTCCCTCTTGGCACACGGGGCGTATACGCGTTGCCTTTCCCCAAGTGTCCGCATAATTTTCTTCTTTTTTTCTTGTTTTCTGTTCTTTTTGTGCAAATGACGACTAGTACATGGAGCGGAATGGAAATGCTGTTCCCGGCATTGTTGTTCGCCAATTTCTGCGCTGGCCTTTTGTTGCCGGAGTTGAAGCCTTGGGCAAAACGCCAAATGCAGGCGCTTTGTGAATGCGTTCACAGCTCATTAAACGCTCATTGCGGGAAAGGTAAGGGACCCATTCCCATTCCCATTCGCATTTCGCACTCCCATTCCCATTGGTATCCGTATTATCGATCTCAGCCGTCTGCATTTGCATTCCCTGCTCCGGACATGGCACCATTGAATCCCAGTTTCTGGCTGCGGCTTTCGCGCACTTCCTGCCTTTCCTCATTTACCCTGATTACCGCGAAGGTTGTCTTTCAATTGTTCGATAAGGGCACTGTGCAAAAAAACTGGGTAGTTACATTAAAAATATATATATTATACCTTTTGGAAATGTGTCTAAAAGTGCGGCAAGCAATTTTCTTTCCTAAATATCCTTTATATAAAAGTGGTCCAGAAATTAGTAGGGTTCATAAAAACCGTAAAAAGGTGTCTAAAATATGCAATAAAATGGAGTTCTTTTATAGCAATATTCTAGGGTGCTGAAAATTTAAAACCTTTGAAAAAGTGTCTAAAAATATGGTCTTTATTTTTAAAAATATCATCAAATATCTGACTACACCCCTAAATTTAAAATTTTTGGGTATCAAATTCAGTGTAAAATATCTGTCTTTGAAATATTAAAAATCTAGCATAATTTTAACATCTTTTTAAGGGTTTTAAAAATACAAGTGGTTCTGTAGAACCTTGGTTATTTGTATTTATTTACTTAAATATTTTTTACAACCCTCAGAAGTCTATACATATTTTTTGAATTTGACATATTTTCCAATAATTAGCTTCCTCAAAGCAAACCCTTAGAGTTTTCCTTTAAATTGCCTTTATTTTATTATTTATTTATTTTTCCAAAAATTTCTTTTTGCTCCTTTGCTCCATTAAAAATGCAACTAAAGCCGACAGCTGACAAAGCCATAGGCGATACCAAGGTTCCCTGGACTGGAGGGGATGCATCTTTTATGGGCTGCCACTCAGAGGAGGCAGTGGAGATGCCACTGACAAGTGCATATGCTTGAAAATACTTTGTTATTGTTGATTTTGTGTGGGGATAACCACAAAGGTTTGTTTTTTCTGTCCATTTTATCTGTGTGTGTGATTTTTTTTGCTCCTGCTTGTATCCTGTGTCCGAGCAGGAGTCCGAGGCCACCTACCATATGGTTGCATTTTACGACTTTGTCTGCGGCTTTTTTTTTGTGTGCTCTAAATTGGATAACTTGCTGGCAGGATAATCCGGCAGCAGGCAGCCTCCACTGCTGCCTCTTCGGCCTCTTCTGCCTCTTCTGCCCCATCTGCCCCTTCTGCCTCCTTTATGTCCTTTTACACCCAGCCATTCATTTTATTTTCCTGCTGCAAATAATTGCCCCGCAAGTATGTAGTTTTACCCATACAAAGGATTTTCCATCAACAATTGATTTGGAAACGGAAAGGCAAAGAGATGGTGATGAAAAGCGAAATAAAAGCCTGTTTAAAGAGTGGAGAAAAGAGGAGGAAGATCATCGGGGAAATCGCCCAGGAAATAAATTAAAAATTGTAAAGATTTTCAAGGCATTTTCTAAATATCTAAATTTATACAATATTTATCTATATGATTTAGTTATTTGTAGAGTTTAAAATAGGTTTATTAATGTATATAAATATTTATATATTTTTATTGTAGTATTCCAGAGACTCTATTAAAGTTGACAATTCATTTATGTTGCTTAATTTGTTTATAACTTTATTTCTATATTTATATTTTTATCCACTAAGTATCTATATTTGAAGATAGACTTGTAAGTTATTTACTGTATATTTTTTAATATTTCAGAGATCCTATTAAGACTTGGCAAGCAAGTTGTTTATGTTGCCCCAGAGAATTACTTCGCCTGCATGTACGCGACTTTGTGGCGGTTCCTCCAGCTGCATTTTATGGCCGACCATTATTTCCAGCGAACGACTCACACATTCTGTGTATAATAATGCAGCATTTTCGGGATTTTTCTCTCATTTCCCTCGGTTTCCCGAGCAGCCTCAAGTGCTTAATTGGATTTCGAGAATGAAACAATGACGAATGCAAGTCCTGCTGCTGCGTTTTCTGTGGCAACTGCTGGCCAGCGATAAGTTGCAGGACAACAATGGGCAGATCCTGTTGTCAAAGGAGCCAGTGGAAATTATAAAGCCACTCGTGGGAAACAATGGGCACTGAGTGTTGCCCTCAGAAGTATGCCATATATTTTCAGTCACTAACTTAGACGCGGTTTTCTCACAAATGTCACAATTTTTAGTTGATTATGATTATTAGAATATATTGAATATTAAATAATCCAGTTAAATAATTATTTTTAAGGTGTATTTTAGGAGCATACTAATATGAATATTTCTATAGTTTCTTGGTCTGTCTCGGAACTAGACTCACTTCGTAGTGCATTTCATAGGCCTTATATGTACGGTTAATAGATAGTTTTTAAAAATATTAATTGACTTTCAAAGGATAACAAAAAACAGGAGACCTTGTGTCCAGTATTAATCCATACTTTTCGGCTGTCACTGCTCAACTAACTGTCGGCTTTTAATTAGAAATTGCACAGAAAAAAGTTATAGTCCTGTCCAACAAGAAGAAGAAGAGCCAGAATAGGCCAAGAGACAGGAATAGGGACAGAACAGGACAGAGAGAGAGAGAGAGAGAGAGAGAGAGAGAGAGAGAAAGAGAGGGAAAGAGAGAGAGAGGACCGGTGGCATTCCAAAATGGTTCCCGTGAGGAATGGCGAAAGAAATCATTTGCAACATTGAAGGCAGAAGCGGAGAATGTTGAAATGGAAAAGGTCTTCTCTTTTACACTTGGATTAAAAATTAATAATAATAATTATTAAAATATTTATGTAATTTTGTTATTTGCTAGTTTTAGTATTTATTTAAAAAGCTTTAAATCAAGTCTTGAAACCAGGCAACAATTTTATAAAAAAAACAAATCAAAATATATTTTATTAAGAAGAAGAAGTTACTGATAATATTATGTAAAATATATTTAATATATTTAGTTGAAGTTTATAAATAATTTCTATACATAATACTTTTTATAAATAAAGCTTAGATAAATTTTACACAAAATGCATACATTAATTAATTACGCTTAACTAAAGGCCAGAAATAGATACTCTTATAATTAAAAATACTTTTTTTAAGGTGGAAAATAAAAATATATTATATTACATATTATTTTTTAGGGCTCACTTAATTTTTTTTAAGTATATAACGCCCACACAAAGTTTTATTGCCCACACACACACACACATTTTAGCACACACGCACACATGAAGAAGGGAAAACTTATGTCATTATGATGGACTTTGGGTCCTTCGGCTCATTTATTCGGTGACCCAACCCCCACACTCCCCCTCTCCCTCACTCCCCACATGCCCGACTGACAATTATTAATGAAAGGGTAAAAAGTCCAACCAGAGACCTTATCCTTATCGGCCCCGGCATGCAAAATTTATTGTCTACTTTTATTTATTGATCCGAGTTCGCCGCGACGTATCTTTATCTTGGCCGGAAAAACTTCACAACTCTTTAGGCAGCCGAGGAGGGAAAACCTATGGCGCAGTGAAGGATCAAAAGGGTAAGAATATACATATCCTTAAACAATATGATCAAAGGAATATAAGGGTATCTCTATCAATTTAGTGCAACTTTAACTTGATTTAAAGAATATTATAAATGATATTGTTCCCATGCCCCAAGGAAATCCTTGATCCTTCTTTTATTTCCCCGAATCACAGAGCCATGTCGCATTAAATTCAATCATAAAATATTTATTCCACAGCGACGACAGAGTTGTAAAAAAGTAAAATGCGTTTCAGCTGCCATTATTTGCTCATTTAAATCGAACGACGGCATTCAACAGAAACGAATTATTTGCAGATTTTAACACAAAATAAAACAACAAAAAGAAAAAACATTAAAAGGGTCTCAACTGAGTATAATTAAATGCGAATCAAGTCCTCTGTCCGCAACCGTAATCAGCTTCGGGCAAAAAGTTTGCTCCAATTTGTCGCCAGAGAAAAGTTTTTCAACTGCCTGAGAGCGGGTTTCACAACAGAGAAGTGTTGGCCAAGTTTGAAAGGCTAGATTTGGCAGAGAAACGAGTAGCTATAAATATTTGAAATAATTTAAATAAGCAAATAAATAATTAATAAAAAATAAATGTACAAATAGAGTATTTAAAAGTATTAAGAGACTATGATAACCATACTTTATAAACCCTTGTCAAACCCATAAATTAAAAATTTCTAAACCTAAAACAGGTTTACTTTATGTCTTATTTTATGCACAAAAAGATAAGAAGTATAAATATATATTTAAAGAGCCATAAAATAGCCAAAGTGACATCTTCTAAAGACCTTTCCCTTAAAAAATTACATTTAGGGAGGAAAATCAGGGCCCAGCTCAATTATTTGCTGGGCGCTATAAATTTTATTTGTATTTTATTAGTTTATGTCTGGCCCCCCGTCCTACGACTCCCAACTCCCAAAATAAGGTAATAAAGGCCAGGAAATCGACGTTATGGACCCACTTATTTATAGCCAAAAGAAAGTGGAAAGTGTGCCGGCAATGGCATCGCCTCAGGTATATATGGGCTTAAATATATACATACTATATATATCGATATCAGCAGCCGCCATGTGCCCTGGCAAATCGAGTTTTGTGTTTTATTTATGAGCAACAAAAATACACCGAAATAATGAAATGCCAATCGAAATCTCACTCCCCCGCAACCAATTACCCGCCCTTGAGCCCGGAGTGTATAATTTGAAAATTTATAAACTGTGAAATCTGAAGGGACGAGAGAGAGTGAGCGAGATTGTTGTTTTATTTATGAATTCCCTGCCTCAAAGGACCGAGCTGGAATATATTTATCTGTGGCGCGTCTGAAGGCAATTAAATGAGCCTAGAAAAGCGAAGGCGACACTTAATCCCTTCAAGGTCCTGACAGCCCTAAGAGCTCCCTCTGTTTTCCCCTTTTGTTTGGCACCACCGAAAAAAAGGACAAAGCCAGAAGCATTTGCATACTTAATTAACTTGGCTAAAATATGCCAGTGTTGAAGTTTTTACACATATACTCAAAAAATCCAAGGCGTGAATATAAATATAATTTGAATATAAATCGTAGAACGTCTTAGCCACTATCTTACCTTCTCCCTTCAAGTATTTCAAGCAATAAAATAATCATCAAGTGTTGTGGCAAAAACATGATCAAGATGGCGTGAAATATGTATGCAAATTAGGTGTAAAGGAAGGTGCAGAGTCCTGTAGCAGCTTCTATTTCTTTTCGTAGTTTTTTTTCTCACCTCATCCTTGGGCACCAGAGTCACCTTTTTGATGGTCGGGGCACTGTTGTTAACAACGACCGTTTCCCGCTTCAGCGATGGCCGCTTTAATGCCGAGTGCGGCTTTTGTATCTCAACCATTGTGAGGCCGCGTTCGGATGCTGCGCGAATTATTATTACCACGCGGAGGCAGGCAGTTGCGATGGGTTGGGATAAGATGGGTTGGTGATAAGATGTCTTATTAGTCGGCGGAAAGTTGCTTAGCCCCTGAGAAGGCCCCCCCCCCACCAGCTTTTTAGGCCATGAATTCAGTTAGAGCCTTAGCCTCAGTCTCGGCAGCAGCAGCAGCCTTAGCCTCAGGCTCGGCATCAGCTTCAGCTGTTGCCAAGTCAAACGGCTCATTAATCAAACAAGAACGGCCATTATAGCAGGCATTAAGGTGTACACTCACACAAATCGGGTTAACATTTAATTTAAACATGATGCAAGTTGAAATATAAAAATATTTAATGCAAAATCAAAGATTTTAAGCTTCAAACGATGTCTTAACTATGCAGAAAGCATAGAAAATAAATTTAAATTTAAGTATTTGATGAGAAATTAATATAAAATAGATAATAAAATAATAATATAATATGTTGGATATTTTTATTTTATCAGGCATTTACTTTTGGTATAATATATAATATATGGAGGCTTTCAAATTTATTTAATATTTAGAATCACCAAAAAAGGCTTAACGCAACGAGTTCTTCAAGCAACCAACGAGAGATTGTTCTCGTTCAATCGTTGGTGTAAAGTTCCCAAAAAGTTACGAGACAAGGCCTTGGCGCAACAAGTGCTTTGCTCAACTAGGAGAAAGTTCTCTCGCTCAGCCTTATAACGAGACAAAAACTTGCCGCAACTAGTTTTTTGAGCAACTAACGAGCGATCGATCTTCCTCTCAGATATCTAAAGTTAAAGCTAGTGACTTAGGAATAAGATATTTACTCGTTGAAAGGCCTGTTGCTTGCCTTGGACAAAATATTCTTTTTTTACTGTATTTTTCAAGTCTCCTTTTAAAAAAATGTAATTTTTTTCAGTGTCTTGCTTACTAGGGATTTTGGTGGCTTGACTTTGTGAGCCGTGGACACACATACGCCATGCTGCGCACGAGGCATTATCTAAATTAGAGATGTGTGTGTCGTAAAGATTCCCAGCTCTCCTTGTACCACAAAACCGGAGACCGTGGAGACTTCTTCCGGCCCAAACACCGGCCCGTAGTATGTGTCTTTTAATGAGCTGTTTATGCAATCATCAGTCCCCATGCCAGAGCCGGAGCCAGAGCCTCGTTGTTCCTGGTTTTTGGGGACAATAAATTGTGGCGCCGCCTCCTTCTGACTTGCTGGCGAAATGAAAAATTGAATAATCGCGGCGATGTCAGGCGACTTAACCTGAACGCGTCCGCATAATGTGACCGACGTCATGATTATTATAATAATGATGTGCCGGCAGTGTTCGTTGCCAGATAAACGACTTAGAGGCAGAATAGCACAAAAAATTGAATTAGTCGAGGGCTCTACTCTCCCTCCATAAATACATACATATTAATGTATACACAGGAAAGCCGCATTTCAATGGAAATCGCTGTGAAAAGTATTGACCGAGAGCCGAAACTTCAACAGAATCAGCAGCTGTTACGGCAGGAGGAAAATGGAAATAAGAAAAATGGAAAGGAAAAGGGAAAGGGAAAACTTGGGGCGCATTTGCAATTTGCATATTGCTCAGCAAGTTTAGCCGAGGGAAAATTCAGGGAAAGGACTATGCAAATGTTTGGCTCGCACAACGCTGCGTATGATTGATGTGGTTGGTCAGTTGCTTACTTCGCCGCTTGTTTGCATAGGTTTTCCCCTTGCTTATTTTTCCTTTCGTTTTTCCTTAAATGTTTTCCTTATTCTTTTTCACCCTTTTGGGGGCTCTTAATCTAAGCCCTTTGCCTCCTTGTTGTTGTTCAATTTTGCGCTGGCGAAACAGGAAACTATTTTGGCCAAGAAAGTTTCCGCTTGTAAACTAAGGAAATATATAACTTTTCGGCAAAATATTCGTTTGGGAAAAGTTCGTTAAGGTTAAACACTTGCCGAAAAGGGATTATAAAGAACTCTACTGGATGCTTTAAAATAAGATGTAAGCAGCATTTTTATTGCTCAACTTTGACCTGGTTAAGTGATTTTAAAAATTGATCCCACACCCAGAGGAACCCGATATTGTTTTGCCTCGTCCCTGTCCCTCTGCTCGACCTATCAATTCTCAATCCCTGGTGCTCGGCAGTGGCATATATCAATGCCCCATCAAGGCACACAGGGACACATGTTGAAGAGCAGAGAGCTGTGTGCAAACAGAGAAGATGGTCGAAGGAGGAGCCAGGGCCAGAGCCAGCGGCACCAAGATTGAGCTGAAGGAAAAAAGCTAGCAACAGAATATATAGCTCTTGGCTTTAGGTTGGGCAAACTTTTTGTCTTGAGGGTGGGCGGTGGGTGGTGTGGTGTGGGGTGGGGTGTGTGCAGCAGCAGCTGCAGCTGGGCGCTGATGCGAGCAGCTTAAGCCCGGGCATTGACACACTTTGCTCAGCCTGTCCGCTGCTCTGTTTGTTTGCATTTTGTACGCCATTCAGCAGGAAATTAAAAATGTCCATAAAGATTTATATGAGCATATTATGTATGTGTGGCTGGCACACGCACACATGATTAGCTGCACTGCGACAAAATGCTGGGCATTTTTTAAGATGTTTGAGTAAAATTTCCATGCTTAAGTTTAGACTATAGGATCTTCTTCAACATAAAAACAAAAATATCCAAGCTGTGAATGGTGCTTTCTTGTATAAATAAATATGTATAAAAACAAAATTATATAAAATATTTTAAAAATAAAATCCATTTTTCAATAGTATTTAAAATAATTTTCTTTGCTGTAGTTTTTGTATTAATATATATTTATGAAATTGTCGTTTTTTTTTAGCATTAAATAAAACAAGAAAAGAATCTAATTTCAGGAAGCCAAAGTTTAAATAGTCTTTCACGAAAATCGATCATAACTTAGCCAAAAATGCATTAATTTCATATCGGGAAGGTTTTCTTTGCTATTTTTTTTATAGCTAACAAATTTGCATACTTCATTTATAATGTAATCAAATTTATTGAGTTTTTTGACAATTTGGACGATGTTACCCCTTATTTCCCTTATCAAATTTCCTCACCTAAACACGGCTTGATCGACTCGGCTGTTGATGCTGATCAAGAATATATATGTAACACTTTATACACTAATAACATTTTATAAGAGTTTAATTAAATATTTTGCTTTAGTTGCTGAGTATTAATTTAAATCAAAGTTTCTAGAGAATTTTCAATGAAATTATTTTAAGAATATGTATTTTTCATTATTAAATCTTTAAAAGAAATGGAATACATGTATCCCTGTAATATTTAAATAAAAGCTATATGTTCTATATATATTTTCCAATATACATATGCTAAGTTTTTAAATTATATTCTTAAAATTTTCAGTGCATTTGTTTTATGAATGTTTATCCCTTTTGTTGTCATTCTCTGTCTGTTTTTGTTTTTCTGGAGGATGGAAACCGGGGACAGAAAGGAAGGATAAAAAGGGAAAATGAGATGGAAAGGAAGTGGACTGGAGCAGGTAGATTGGCATAACACACACACACACCCTTGTACACACACAAAAACAACAGCTGTTTTGGGCCAAACAACTCCATCACACCTTATCCCTTCCCCACGCAATTTCCCACCTTTTGTTACAAGTTATTTTTATTTATAGTTTTTCGTCTTGCTTTTTGAACTTTTATATTATTTTTTCGACTTGATTTGACATTTTTTGTTGCAGTATTTCTTAGTTTCTTTGTGCACTGTGAAGTATATTGACCACCAAAAATAATAACAATAACATCTATCGGACCGGAGAGGAGGCGAGACAGCGGCGATGAAGTGAGATAGAAAGAGAGAGAGAGTGCGGCGAGCGGCGGACGGGAGACGAACGCGAGAAATGCGAACGCTGCCGTGCGGAAGTCAAGCGACGACTGAAAGTGAAATCGAAAACGAAAAACAAGGACGAGCACGAGAATGAGAAAGAGAGCGCGCGGACGAGACTGCATGCCAAACAGAGAATGGCGGAGCACAGGAACTAACGGTGTTTTACATTCCAAACGCTCCGCCATTTCTCTGCTGCGTCTGCGTGTGTGTGTGTCCGTGAGCGTGCGTGCGAGAGTTGATGCACTGCGAGAAATGATAGTAGTGATAAGGGAAACTACTTGCCATAAAGGACAAAACGGGGCTTCAAAAAGACAAACAAAACTTAAAAATATTATGTTCTCTTTTCATTTATATATACTCAGTTGTTTAGGTATTTAATAGAGTAATCGAATAATTCAGTATTCTTCAAATAGTAAATTTTTGATCTGCCAAATATTTGGAAGGATGTCATTGTGCGATTTTCAAGATTTTGTTAATTAATTTGGTAAAAAATGAAAAAAATTTTAATAAAAGTGTTTGTTTTAATATTGATATTAAGCAAGATATATAAAATCTGAATTTTAGATGTCTTTAGTATAAAGCTATAAATAATTTTGCGTAATTAAAAGCTTAAATATCAGGATTTAAATAAAAATAATTTTATAAACCTTAGTAAAGGATGTTTAATTATCAGGACTTTCGATTTAAATTAATTTTTAATTGTAAGAATAAATTTTAACATATTTTTTAAAATTCCCTTTTACCCTTTTTCAAGATTTTCTTGTTTCGACATTTTTATTTTCAGTGCTTATGTGGATAATAGCTGCTCTAATGGTTTGTTGTTATTGTTTACATTTTGCGTGGCGCACACGCACACATAAAAGCATTGTCCAATTTTTGGGCGCCAAGGAAATGTCCTTAAAAATCAGCTGTTGCTAGAAAAAGCTGTGGAAAACTGGGCTTCAGTGTCTTGGCTGAGCTTTGCCGCAAATGCATAATTCTTTTTAACGGAAAAGTTTACTAAGTTTTTATTTTACGATGAAATGTGAATACATTTTTTTTCTATACTTACAAGCTTCTTTTTTTAATCAATTAAGTTAACTATTTGTTATTTATTTAAATATTTATATAAATAATATATTAATAATGTAATATTTTTCTTATTTTCTGGCAAAGCAAAGTCAGATAAAAGCTTTAAAAAATCTTATACAAATTTTATAAAGCTAAGGAAGCTCACCATATAATGTTTCTAAATCGAAAGCTTTCCAACTTTGCAGAAACTTGAAGAAGTTTTTCTTTTACCACAAAAGCCTTGGCTATAATCTTGGCTTATGAAAAGCTATATCTTAACCATTTCCTTGGTAACGTGGAAGCTTTAAGGATGCTTCGGAATGTTAAGCCCCTTTTCCGCATGACAAAATTTCCATGCAGAGCTTTTCATAAAGTGTGGACTTTAAGCCACACGACCAACAGTTTTTGGTCCTCTGCCGCTATTTGAAAATTACCACAGGAAGTTCTGACCGCATCGAAATTAATGTTGCATCGAAAGAGGCAACCGGGGCTTCCCCCGCTTAACGCTTAACGCTTCAGTGCGGACCTGAGGAGGAGAAGGGACTGGAAAGTGCTTACGCAGCTCTCTGCTGACTTGACAACTTTTCGAGCCAACGCATATGTCAAATTCAGGACTTAAAAAAAAATATCCTTCTAAACCTTTCGCACAAGAAACCGCATTGACAAACCGCTGAGATGGGAAATATAAAATATATACTGAGCAAAAAGTATTATATTAGTTCAGGAATAAAGGATAGCTTTTCTTTCTTAAAATATATATTCACTATATTATTGTAGCTACTTTAAAAGAATTTACTAATCTGCAGACTTCTCTCTGACTTAATGTTCAAATCAAGTTTGTTAATTAGAAATTACTTTATCAAAATATCGATTGATTCGGAGCAGTGTTATCCTGCCATTCAGGCATGAAGTGAAGGCATCCATCCTCCGGGAGCCTGACTGAACACATAAACCAATTCAATCCGGCTCACCTCAATCGCCTGTCAGAGCCAACAACTCGATTAACATTTATTTTCTTTTTGCCTCAGCTTTTTCTTTGGCTTTCAATGTACTATATATATGTGTATGTATATATATCCTTTCTCACCTTCCTGTTTTTTTTTTTTTATTCTAGCTCCAATAAGTTCTTGGTTTCGCTGTCATTGTAGTCTCGTTGGAGTGGAAATGTTGCAAAATTAATGCGATATTCAAGGCGATTACAGATCACAGAACGAACCAAACACAAAAGCAGAAAAAAACAAGGAAGAAAACTAAGTTCGACAGGCCGAAGTTTGTATACCCTTAAAGCCTTCAGATATATTATTAAGTAACGTTTCATTTCGAATAAATTAAAAATAAATAAAGAAGTAAGAGATATTGATTTTGATATGTATATAAAAATTTGCAAGGTTTTCCAGACTCAATATGTGAATTACTTGAAATATATCCAGATATACTCCAAACGATATATATTATATCTATATTTAACATATTATAGCATACAATTTATATAATAAATACACCCTGAACTCTCAAAATGGCAAACTTCTGATTGAAACTATAATACCCTGCAAGGGTATCAGAAAGTAAAGGAAACAAGTAAATAAAAAAGAGAGATAAAAGCAACAATAACAAGTGTTACTGCCACTTGAAGCTGGTCTGCCTCAAAAGGTAATTTATAATAATCGCCATAGACTATCGACAGGCGAAATGGCAAAAAAAAGAAAGAAAAAACAGATGTAACTGCCAAGGCCTTTGGGCCATAAACACCAGCTGCCATACAGGGTGGCATTTGTGTGTTTACATATATAAACAAATAAATATAAATATATATATATATTACATTTAAAACTGAATCCCATTTAGGGTGAGAGAACTAAATATTTAAAGTGAGAAGTCATTAAGGGATATATACATAGTGGCTGCCCTTTTGACCCACATCATCGGCATCCCCTCAGGCAAAGGTGATAACACCCCTTATGCCTTTTAGTCGCAGGTGTTTTCCCGTGTATTTGTATTTGTGTGTGTGTATACACCAACGCACACACACGCACACACGCACACAAACAGAATGCGAGGGAAATGGGAAACGGAAGCCAGACACAAAGATGGCGGGCGTTGAAGTGAGAGATATAAAGATTCCGTTGACCAACTCCCAAGAGCATATTTATATTCCTCTCGATGGGACCACGCACCACAGCCAGTGCCACCTAAGGAATGCGAAGGGACAGGACGAGGAGCTGGGATATCCTGCAAATAGGATAGGGGTTTATTAAAAATTGATGCCATAAAAATTGCGCATTCATATTGTGAAGAATGCCTCTGAATATTCACAAGCACACATTGCGTATACGTATTGCATGCCATGGCAGGCATTAACGATGTATGTATTCATCGAAAATAAAAAGCCCAAAATAATAATACTTGTTGTGGGGAAAATATCGCATTTCAAATAATATTAGGTGTACCCTTAAGGATAACATATATTTTTCAGCCTGATTCTTAGCCAAATTAATGCGTATTAAATATGGCAACATATTGATTTTAATAATTATTAATAATCTCTATTGTGTTTATCAATTTCTGGGGTTATAATTCAAATTGTTTCGAGAATTATTTGCGATGCTTACCGATATTTATTCATTTATATAAATTTACTAAATAATTTATAAATAAATTAAGTAGTGCAGAATATCGATTAAAAATCGAAAGCATTTCATCAACAGTTTTTATAGAATTTATCCATTTCCCGAGCACCATAAAATATTATTTCCCAAGTTCAAATTTAATTGAAAAATGATAAAACGATATTTTATCGATGCCCAAGTAAAAATCACAATTTGTATCGCCCGGTCGATCTATCAACATGCTGTGCCATATAACCGGCTGTAATGTTTATGTGCACCCTCGTAAACAGGAAACGGAAATCAGCATGCAAGCGCACGCGGCAACAACAGGAAAATCAACATCAGCAGTTGGATTATTATTGTTTTTTCCCCGGCCAGCTCGCAGCTCATATTGCTGTGGTTGCTTGTGGCAAACAATGTTTAATATGGGCCTTTCGCTTTGGTTAACATGGCCAAATCAGGCCATGTAACTAGTCGTCCGGCCGGAAGAAGTGGAATTCGGTTGCGGGAGGGAGGAAGTGCAAATAAAGGGGAGGAGACCGCCACTCGTGTGTTTGCCAAACCGATCGTATGCATAAATATGTGTGCCTGTTTATGGTTAAAATAGTAAAACAAGGTTGATGTAGGCGCATGTAGTGAAAATGGCCGACAAGCCATCGATATTTTATGGCCAAGGAAAAGTTTCTTGCCTGTGTTTAAACTGCGTTTTAAAGGATTGCTGGTTCCTGGGGAGCGATTATGTTCCTAATGTGTGCTTTTGTGCTAAATCCTTATCGCTTTTATGCGTTATAAATGCGTACAGTTACCCGCTGGCTACGGTTTGCCTCCAGTTAATGCAAATGATAAAAGCAAACTTTAAGCTTAAAGTAAAGCGAAAGGTATTAAATGCTAAAAAACGGGATATTTTTTTTTATTAATTACTATTTAGTTTGTATAAATTTATATAAAGTATGGGTGTAGTTTATGTACTTAATTGGTTAATCGGGCAACTGTATTTTTCACATTTTTAAACACAAAATTGATGTATTCTCCTCGTTTTGATTACATTAAATAATGTTTATTTTGCTTTTAATGAGCTTTTTTATAATTTCAAGTACTTTTTATGAGCAGAAATTGCTAATTACACATCCAATGCCTGGCTATAAATTGCACAAATAAACATTATTTAAGCCTTAATCGTTCAACTGTTTAAGCCCTGGCCAACTGCAGTTGGTAAAATGCAGATGAGCATGAAGGCGAACTTTAATTCAGATCAGAAATTGAATTCCTTCACTCTCCTCCCCCTCGTCTAAAGCGTTGAAAAGTGGGTAAAGTTATTTGCAACTAAAATTAAATTAATGCCACATTGCCATGCGCATGGAAAATGAGGGACTCGAGGAGGCAATCGAAATAAAAATATAGCAACAAATAAAGGAGAGCAAGAAAAACAAGCTAGAAGTTAGAGGGGGAAAATGCGGAGGAGCCGAGAGAGAGACAACAAAGTTAATTTATGTGTCGAGTTCCCGTCTGTCTACCAGTCTTATGCCTTATGCTGAGCCCTAACTTTGCCCGAGTGTTTTCTAAATACCATACAAACATATAAAGAGTATATGTATATAAATACAAGTGTCAATACACGTACAGCGGGGAAAATGAAGAAAAACAACACATGCACCGGGGCCTGCAAAGAAAGAAAAGTTTTGCCACCTGCGTTTTTTCATTTACATGAGTAAGTTTCCACATTAAGAAAAGCGGGGAAAAACAGGACGAAACAGGACGGAGACTGGAAAAGAAAAGCCAGGCCTCTGCCATTATCCACTCTCTCCCCCCTCTAAAACATTTCATCTCAATGTTTTCCCCCTCAGTTTTCCCAGAAAACCTTCGCTCTTTAAAAATTTAAAACGCTGTCAGTGGAAAATCCATTTAAATTTCCTTTTAATTTGCGGTAATTGTGCGGAAAATGTTTGTAATCGAATTTAGGACAATAATTAAATGGGATTCTCTTGTAAATCGAATTAAATAAAAGTCGCCCTTAAATGCCATTTAGATTTGTATTAAATATTGCATTAAAAAATATATGTATGTGCTAGCATTCTTTTGGGCCAATTTCCATTTCAATTCAAGTGAAATCAAATGGAATTTTCGATGACTTAACACGGCGAGCAGAGATTGCACTGGAAGTTAAAACTGAATTAAAATGAATATATAAATTATAACTAATTTAAGCCTAAAATATTATGCTTAATGTATATGAAAAGTATTTAAGTTAAAAGCTATACTTGCAAGTTGATTAAAATTAGCTCATTCATTTTATTTTGTAGCTTAAAAATCTGCAAATTTATTTTCAAGTGCTTTTACCTGTAACCACCAAGTTAAACACATTTCTTCTGCTCGCTTGGCGAATGTGAAACCAAAGCTAAATAAATAAGCGGCAGTTGATTAGGCAGCTCCGAGAAGCCACCACCTGGGTGAGCCTGAGCTGCTGAGCTCAGCATGCGTGAGTTGCCTGCGGCAGGAATCCTGCCATAAAGGGAAGGACCCCAGCTCCCACTCCCACTTCCTACTCCCACTCCCACTCCCACCTATACCTGCCTTCGCCTCCAGCTGGCTCCTTAATAAAGTTAATAAACTTAACACAAAATGCTGGCAACTGCTTAGCAATGAGGCGGCAGGGGAGATCGGAGGCAGGCAACTGCTGCTCCTGCTGTTGGCACCTGTAACATCCTTCGGGACACAGGCTGCCCGGCCACGCACTTGAATAATAAGCATACAAATATATTTATCGTCCTAGACACGACCAGACAGCAGCAGCAGCTCTCAGATCTTTCGTGCCTTCTTAAAGATAAGCTGCTCCTCATTTGTCCCTCAGAGTTTCCTCAGAGTTTCCTTAGGTATATTGGGCTGCGCGTCTGGGGATTATTATTAATGATTGAGGCTTCCTCAATTAATCTATTAATGGTCTGGGTAACCGGGATACAAGTTGGCATTCGAAGCTAAGCCTTGCGTAACAATGCCTTATGCAATGTGTGCTTGCTTGGGTCCACATTGCGTATGCGTAATGTCATCGGCAACTTAACCGCAAGCTATGCACAGGCATTGTTTCGCAAATAATCGTTAAAGCCAACAATTTGTCAATTAAATTTGTCAACACCAAAGGCTGGCACAAGCCGCAGGCCTTCAAATCACTTGGCCATCAATAAATTTTACATTTACGAGGCAAAGAAATATGTATTTACTCTGCCAGTATAGCTTTAGTTTGGTTGTAAGTATTTTTTAAGGAATTAAGTTGAGTTGAACTATATTTAAATTTGTTAAAATAACTATAAGGGTTTCTCTGTTGTTATATTTAATTAAAATAATATATTCAAGTCTTTTCCTGTTCTCTTGTTTGCATTTCCCTTGCTTTGTTTGCTTGAAATTAAAATTTCACTAAGCATCCTTGGGTCGCATCCTGCCCCTGTTCTTGTGCCTTGTCCTTGTCCTGGCCTTCTTTAATCTATAATTTATTATAATTTCGAATTATTTTTATTGCTTTGTTGCTGGCAGCTTAACGTGAATTTAATTTGCCGCCGTCTCTCAACTAATTTCTCCGATGGCATCGTTAACGCGCAGCCCAAAAAATTTCGCTTTATTCACGGAAAATCGTGAGTTGGGGGCCGGGCGGGTGGCTGAAATGTGCAAAGTTTTCGCAGATTGTCGAGCGTTCCTAATTGTCTATAAGCGAGGGCGTGGTCTTCACTATACACATTCACGCATATAGAAATATATGGATGCTCGTGGGTGTATATTCGGCACATATGCAGGGGCGCTAAGTGGTTCTCCGGGGACTTTAATGCCACATGGCGCCATTTGAATGAGGTTTTAAATGTTTGCCGACTTTGTGGTCATAAAAACAAGATTCGTACGTGTGAGTGAGGGGCACCACATACACTAACATACTTTGGGAAAAATAATCTGGATTTTTGTTGGTTATTAAAATAAAGGTAGAAATGTGGCACCAAAGGAGGGAAAATATATATTTTAGAGCAGAATTAAATAAATAATGAATATGGAAATAAGCTTTGGAATCATATAACAAAATTATAGAAACTATCTCACAATGAATGATAAATATTATGAAAAAGGAAATAAGCTTTGGAATCATATAAAAAATTGTAAAAAACAAAGCAACAAACTAAACATTTGTACAAATAAAATAATACTTTTAGAAAGAGCTTAAGCTGCTTTGTGATTGGTTTAGAAAATTCGACAAAATGCTAATTTTTAATGAAAGAAAAAATGATTTTACTGCTATTAATAAATGCTTAAAAATGTATATATATAGATATATATTTATGAGCTCTTTAAAACATTTAATCAGATTTAACTAAGTAATTAACCCAAAACTTAGTTAGAAACTTATTTCTACAGATTTTGCTCCATTTTCTGTATCTTAATTTCCTTTTTTTTGTTATTTTGCAAGACTTTTCTATACCTTATTGAAATTATTTTATTTCTTATTAGTTCTGCAGATTTTTCTCTATGTGTAAGCCCGCGAGTGTGGCGCAGATTTTAATTGAGTTACCAAAAATGATTGCTGGCTCGCTTAGTTGTGAGCTTTAGCATTTTTGGCCAGATGGTATTTGCAGTTTGTGAATTCAGAAGCCCGGCTAAAGGCTTAAACTCTACTTTCTCTCCCCCTTCTATTTATATATTTTTGTTATTATTTTATGCTCTATATAAGCTTGAAGTTTCTTTAAATAATTCCCCAGCACAGACTTCCTGCATAGTATGCATAGTATATAGTCTTTATCCCCTTTGGCAAAGTCGGGGCGAGTTTTCCGGGCACTTTGCAGTGAAATTGCAAATTGAAATGCTATTGAAAGTTTTTCCAGGCGACAGTTACACGCACTGGCATACTCACACACTCACATGCTAACATAAAATTCAATTAGAGTTTTCAGCACTTTCATCAGCTATATAGCTATATAGCTTCATCCTTCTGGATGGCCAGAAGGCCATCGTCTCTCGGCCATTTGTCTTTATTTGCCAGATGTGTGGAGCTGGTTCAGGGCCAGGCCGGGGCGTCTAAAGTGTGCCAAGGATCCTGGCTCCTCACTGCTCTCTCTCTGCTTTTGGCTGAGGATGTTAACACCCGTGCTTACCTGCAAAGAAACGTGGAAAAAAACAAAGTAAGGCCATTAAACACACATACTTATACACGGGGGGCATTCCCCCCTGGCTGAAAGTCCGGTTAAAGTTTGGCCATAAACGCCGCAAGAAGCCATATTAATCATGAGTCGGGCAATAATAAAACTCAGCAGCGGGGGGAAAGGTGAAAGGACGCAGATGAAACAACAAGTCTACTTAGTAGTTTCCAGCAAGGATTCCGCCCGGATTTTGCCCCATTAACCTAAGCTAATGAGATACTTTCAACGTGGTTTATTCCAAAAGCAGATTCGGGCAATCAAAGGAACATATGTAAATGGAGGAGAAAATTGTTGTAAAATAGGGGAAGTATGGTAAGTTGAATAAGATTTTATTTTGTTAAAATAATAGCAAAGATTGATATTGTCAAATAATTATTTATCAAAATAAATAAAATATCAAAAGCTTTCTTTTTGTTTATTCTTTTACATTTTTTATATTTGTATTTTCTTTTTTGTATTAACACAAGATGTAAACAAGAATTATTTGTAAGTAAATAAGTTAAAAAACTGCCATATCTTTGCCATAATTAAACATTTTTAATTATATCAAAAACTTTCTTTCTTTTCAAACCTTCAACTTAAACTGCTTAAGTGAATTTCCTTGTAAATATGGCAAAATATTTCTATACTTTTAAAGTTAACGGAAATGTTGCCCCTTTTCTGCTCGGTTTTAATATCTTGATTGTCAGCTGGCTTCTAAACCAATAAAAATATATAATTAAATATATAAATAAAATTATAAATAAATGGATTATGAAATTCGATTATAACTCAGCCAAAAATTCCTCAATTTTTAATCGAAAAGCTTTTCTGTGCTACGTTTTTAAAGCTTAACAATTCAGCATACTAAATTTAGAGCTGTTAATGAATATATATGCTTTATGGGGTCAGAAATTACTCCTTTACTGCCTTGCACTCTTCTGACTAAAATTAGAATACTCTGAATATTATTTTATTATATTTTTAATATTTTATTAATCATAAATCTTATAATTAACTATATATTTTCTGAAGAGTAAACCTTTGTCAGAACTCATATCTGAGGCACAAATATCGATATGGTCCAATGTCCGATTTGGTGCGGAATGCAAGTAGCTAAGTATGTGGGCCTCCGGGCCGGATGAGACTCACAGCTGCCGAGTGGTGAGTCCCAAAAGGCACTTAGGCCACATGATGAGCCGGCTGGCTGACAGGTCCGAGAGCAGCCGCAGAGAAAGGGGAGGGAATAAGGGGGGAACGATGACAGAGGAGAGCCCCGGCTCGAGTGAATGGCGTTGACGGGGCAGGATGGCCTTGCAGTGGATTTGGTCATGGCGCTCACGAGTTTTGTGTTAACCCGAACTTGCCTCGCCTCGCCTGTCCCAGTCTCTGCCTCTGTCTGAGCCATGTCTTGTTGACAGTTGCACTAATTGCAAAATGCTGTTGTTTGTTCGCCTGCCATTGTCTGTGGCATACTTTTGGGCAATTTGCATATTTCGTTAAGCAGCAGCAGCAGTGGCATCTCCAGCATCATCTGCTCCTTCTGCAGCTACAGATGTCCTGCTGTCTCTGCCAGTTCTCTCGCAGCTTCCCATCTGAACCCTTTCGCTGTAGCCTTTCGCATTTCCGTTTTTCTCTTTTTCAGCGTCCGTTTCCGTTTCCTTTGTCTTTAGTTCTCGTTCGAGTAAATATTTGCACAAAACACTCACACGTGGCCCGAGCTCTAATTAAGAATGAAGGCTTCCATTTGACTAATTGACACAATGATTAATGCGATTGTCTCGGCACTCAAGTGGAGGTAAGCACCGTAAGCTTTTTCTCTGGAAAAAACATTGAACTAGGTAATAGTTAAGTAAAGCTTAAGGTTTTTATTGAATTACTAACTAAAATCAGTGACTTAAATGATCCTGCAAGGTTATAAAAGATCCTCAAATCAAAAGGAAATGTTATTCCTTAATTTTCCTGATAATCATCACATCAACTTTAAGCATTCTCATATTCTCCAGGATTTTATTTGATTTTCTAGGCCTAATAGAATATCCTTTATCCTTTAAGACACGCCTTAATAAAGCTATATTCCATGTAGCTTAATGCCTGTGTGCTTGTTGCGTTAAATATTTAATGAGAAACCATTTATGCCAAGTCCCCCGCTTAATTAGTTGCAGCTTCAGTGGGGAATGTCCGAGGTCCTGCCACCGAAATTTCCACAAAATGCAGCAACAGAACAGAGCAGCAAAATTTGCGAAACAGGAAAGGGGAAAGGACATTGGTTTTTGGGGTCGAGCATCGGCATCATAATCGTTATGCCCGCCCATTTAATTAAACTTTGCAACCCTTGAGGGGGTTCCGGACGCCCACCAAAAATTGTGGCCTTGTTCAGACTTAATTGCGAACACGCACAAACACACAGTGTACACTGGACAACAAGGATAATAAATACAACGAGATAAAAAAATCTAAATATATTAAATTCATTATAAATTTCTTTCGAATTGAATTTTATCTTAATAGAAAACTTTTTATTATAAATGCTTAGAAATATTTAATTTACAAATAATCTCAATAATATTTCTCTCAGTGCATGCACACACTAATGCACAGCGACTTTGTCTAGCCCCCCGAAAAAGTATGCAATAAAAATTAATGAGCGGGAAAATTTTTATTGACGCGCCTTTGGCAATGCATAAATGAATAATGCCCCAAGGGAAAGCATAATGAGAGAACTCTCTCTCTCTCTCTCTCTGTGTTATTGTGTGGTTATTGGTCTGTGTTTGGGTTAATGTTTGCCCGTGTTTGTGGGAGAGGAGGAACAGGGAGGGACAAGCCCCCTCTGTAAAGCTAGGCAAACAACGTCATTGTTCGAGCAGCTGGAGCGGCTGAACAAACTCGCGTCTCTTTCGGTCTGATTTGTGGCCACTAAAAGCTTCTCTGACATCAGCCGAAGGACATGCTGGGGACGTCACACTTAGGACATGCCATCGCCATAGCCGCTGGCCAAATAGAACTGTGTGGGGGATACACGTGTGCTGCTAAACAGTGGGATTTATGGGGAATTTTTGAGAATTTTCTGGTTAATTTTCTGGAATGTTCCAGCTTTTTTGGAAATATATTTAGAAATATTCAAGAATTTTCAGGAAATTTTAGACTAAATATGTAATTAAAAAGCCTGTTTTGAAGGGTTTTCATAATTTCTTTAATAATTCTATAATAATTCTTCAATAAATATTAAAACTTTCTAAGCAAAATAAGTAAAAACAATGGCAAAACCCTTAAAAATTGTTTCTGTTTAATTATTTGTAGCTTTTAAAAACATTTTCTTATTTATTATCTTAAAATTAATAATTTTCTGCTTGTAAATTTAGCTTTTTTCCCCAATTACCACAGTGCGGCGCCTAATGTCTGAGCCTAAGAACTGCCCATTGTCCAGCTGCTCGTTCCTGCATCCTCTCTCTCTTTTTTCCCCCTCCCTTTCCCTTTCCCTTTCCCTTTCCCTCATAATTGCAGTTAAAAAACGTTGCGCATACGCCATGTGGCCTGCAGTTGCTTTGAGCAGCAACGAACCGCAAATTGAATCAATGCGGCGAGCTTTGTGTTTGTCCCAGTCATTAGGCGAAACCAAAAATAGCGCCGACTGGAAACATTGCAGAGCGTGCTAAAGGGAACCCTCGAGGTCAAAGGCCGGAAGGAAGGCAGGCAGGCAGGCAGAATAGTGGCTGAAACACGAAAACTTCTTTATGACATCACCAAAAAAAAAGGCAAAAAAAGAGGCAAAGCGAAGCGAGGGAGGCCCCAAAAAGTTGACCAAAAACCTCGGGGGCTGCGCGTGCGATGTGCGATGTCCGATATGCGATATGCAAACTAAACGATGGCACGTGACCACACACACGCACACACACACCGCAAAACGGAAGAGCTCACGCACAGACAAAGAAGAGGACGAGGAGGAAGTGGAGGTAAGAGGAAGTAGGAAAAGAAGGTCCTTAAAGGTGCTCGATGCGGGCACGTGTAGGTCTTTCAAATAGACTGCGTTCCAAGCACGCTTCAAGCTGCACATATACAGCCGGAAATTAAGTGTGTGTGGTGTGGGGAATATAAATTTTATAAATATTTAAAAATAATATTTAGTACTTACAGTTTCTGCAGAGAAAGTAAATCTATTCATTTCCTTTGACTGAAAATATTAAAAGTGCTTTTTGCAAAGGTAACTCTGTGTACGCTGTGGGATAGGTTAACTTTAGCTTTAGGTTTTAGCTTAGATTACCAAAAATAATGTCAACTACTATAACTATATATATTTTTCTTGTATTTTGAGTTAACTTTCAGCTAATTACGTTGTCTCTGCTCCGTGCGCCATTTATTATCTGCGGAAGTGTCCGTCAGAGATTGCGTGCTGACCATTTAGCTGGCCACGCCCCATCCCCCAATTTTCAGGTTCTTTCTCTTCTCCTTTTACCTTTCTGCTGGCTTTTCCTGGCTTTCCCTAGCATAATCTCCACTCTCTCTCTCCCTTCTCTACACTCTCCACAATCCACGTAGTCAAACGGTTAACACAACAATTTGCCGAAGGATTTTTGTTATCGTCTTTTGGCGGGCAAGCACGAAATGCGAAAAATACAGAGAGAAACAAATGAGTAAGGAAAATCTAGAGATAATGGAATGGAGATAATAAAGAAAAAGGATCAAATTTTATTAATTTATGTATATTTCCTCTGTGATTTTATCAAGAGTAATTGATATATATCGATTTTTTGACATTTTTACGAAGAAGATTAAAATTACTTTAAATACAAAAAAGAGAAACCTAAATATAAATATATTTAAAATACAAATATATATATATGATTAGACGAAACACCTTTTTACCGCAGAAAGCTTGTTCTTTATTGATAGTAATCAGAGTGATATCATAGTGATCTTATATTGGTTAGCATAATAAAATCAATCACTTTGCAGCCACAGTGTGATAGTATTACGATATTTCTATAGAAATAATATAATTTTCATGTAAGAACTTAAACAACAGTGATAGTTATCCATAATATATTATTTTCCTATCATATTATATTATATTAAAAGATTTTTTTCGTTATATTGACATATTTAAAGATGCCTCATTATCATTAGAAAGAGCAGAGAATGGTTTTAAAGTAAATTCAAGATTTATTTGCAGTGCTTTGAAATGGGCTTTGTGTGTTGTGCTAACTTTAGTCTCTCGTATGTTTTATTGCTGCCTTCCCGGCATCTGTGGCACCTGTCGTTAAGGGGTGGATAGAGGTGGGCGGCGGGCGGAGTAGGATTGTTCTAGGCGTTGTCACGTTTCTCCAAATATTTTGCAATTTTCCACAGATTTCATTTTCTCATTGGCTTGTCTGTTGTTGCTGTCGCTGTGAGTCTCTTTGAGTTTCATTTTCATTCTGACTCTTGTTTTGTTTTATTTTCGTTTTCCTAAACATTTTTCAGTAGCTTTCTGTGTGGGTTTGCTTTGCTGCATGCCTCTGAGCGCCGCTTGATTCGGCCTGAAAGCAAATTGGCTTTTTCCCAACACGTTTTTGAATTACAAACGAGCTCGCCAGAGTGGAGTTAGGAGTTAGGGAGATATAGAGGGGACTTTGACTGTGCAAGCCTTCAATTATGCACACACGCTGCAGGGGGAGAGGGGAGAATGGGGGGCACAGGACACGCACAAATCTGTAAATTGCATCTAAGTTGCTGGAGCTCCCATCCTGCAGGCTCCCTTCTCCCTGTCCTCCCTCGTGGAGCAGCCAAATGGCATAGCAAATGAGAAGGGCAGGACTCCGAGGAGCGGGAGGCTGTGTGGCATCCTCCGCGCAGGCGGGTAATAAAAATCCGCCACTTTGTGACACAAAAAAAGTAAGGATAATAACCATTATTTACAACGGAACACGGTATGTCATATTTTTTCCATTATCCTTGAGCCGTGCCATATCCCTATGCTACCTTTATGCCCTATATCAACTACTATATATACAGATATGTATGTATGTGTTCCCGATCATCTTTGTCGCCTGCCTGAATATGATATTCCCATTTCCCTGCCACCGCCATTTGTATTATGCAAATCCTTATCCATATATAATCGCCATTATTCTCCGCTGATTGCCATTTGCAGGCACTCAACTTGATTTAGGTCCCAGTCACGCCCCCTCCTCAGAGTCAGAGTGAGACCTCTGCCATATCTCAATACTCTTCGCCTCGAGTGGACATGGAGGAGCTGGCTAAATTTATACAAAATAAACTTGATGCCAAAATGGCCCAATGGCGACACGAAAGCGCGCATGGGTGAAGTCGAGCAATATATATATAGAATATATTCTGGGGGCGTTAAGTGCTGACCTTCCAAAAATAATAATGAGAGCAGACTGGCTGTGGTTTTCCTGTCAAGTCAACATAGAGCTATATCCCAGTTCGTCTACGAATTCCATCTCAAAACTAAGAAAAATATATATATTTTTAAAAGAAAAAACCAATCTGTAACAATATGGAATCTCCGCTTTTGGTCCTCTTAACTCTCATTGCCTTCGCTGGCGGCGCCGTTGAGGATGTCCTGCAGCTGGGCGACGATGACTTCGCCAGCACACTGAAGCAGCACAAGACCACCTTGGTGATGTTCTATGCACCCTGGTGTGGTTTTTGCCAGCGTCTGGAGCCCGAGTATGCCAGGGCCGCGGAGTTGGTCAAGGACGATGAGCCGCCCATCAAGCTGGCCAAGATCGACTGCACGGAGGCGGGCAAGGAGATATGCAACAAGTACGATATCAAGTCGTATCCCACACTGAAGATCTTCAGCCAGGACGGGGAGTTCAAGGACTACAAGGGGCCGCGCAAGGCCGATGCCATTGCCAAGTATATGCGCTTCGAGGTGAGACCCGAGATCTACAAGAAGTCCTTGCGATCCGCCGAACAAATGGCCAAGATCAAGCGGCTGGCTCAGCTCCTGAAGGACATGGACTTTAATCCCGAGGTGGTCAAGGCAATGCTGAAGAATCGCTTAAATAATCAATATTATTCTTAAAGTGGGGAAGGAAAAAGGATTCGTCTTTGTGTATTTTTCAAACTGCTGTTTTAACAATTTCTATGTATTTTTTAAGTGTTTATTAAAGGGGGGCCCTTAAAATGTAACTATTTTTATTATTAACTCTCTGGAACTATAGACAGAAAGTCACAGTGATATCCTGCTGCGTATAAATGGGATAAACCAACGCCTGTGGCCCCCGATTAGCCAGCCCATATATGTGGCTTGGAATAAATGAATAAATCGTTCCACTTATTCAAATGTTATCGATTTTTTAATGGCAAACTTCGCCCTGTGGCCCCAACCGCTGGCGATTAATTATGCGTCGCGTCCGAGGGCAGCGCTTCAAACTCAGACTCCGGAAGTCAGGACTCGCCGCAAGGACCACCGTGGCTGGACTTCCACCGGGGAGAGAAAGACAAACAGCAGACGATGGACATCAGCAGCAGCAGCAGCAGCAGTCGAGAGCTCAATCAATTCCGGCAAAACGATGGAGGAACCTCCTCCATGGCCCAGTTACGGTTTCTCTTGCTTTCGTTGCTTTCTGTTTCATTTCGATACTTTTTTGTACACTTTTGTACACCGAAAGATGTGAAAAAGAGGCCTCTGGGAATGCATAAAATTAAAGAGACAAGCAGTCTCTTTTTCCAAATGGTTTCACACATAAATGTATATATTTATGTTTTTAAAGGCTGTAAAATATTATAAAACCTTGAACGAAAGTATCAAAAATATCGTGAGGTTCGAAATATCCTAATTACAATTTACAAAATTTATTACAAATCATCAAAAATATTGTAAAGTTTGAGAGATCACAATTTATATATTCAAAGAATGCCATAGAGTTTACTTTATCGATATAGTTTTCTATCAATCTCGAAAAAAAAACGTTGAGTTTAATTTAATAAAATTTGTAACTTCCAAAAATATTGTTTAGTTCAATATGTAAAAATTCTATATAAGGACAAATATTGAAAAGTTCAATAAATCAAAAATTTAAGCATCAAATTTGACGTAAAAATATCAATATCATATTAATAATATTATTATCCCTTAAGTGTTATTTAATCTAATATTTAATATATATATTAACTCTTTAAAACATTTTAAAAGCTAAATACAAAAATAGTCACATCATTCGACTAATCGCACATATTTAGCAACCCTAAAATGCATATCGATATATTGATATTTTCTGCCATTCCCAATTTTAAATTCTTCGCCTTCTCCCTTTTCATTTCTTCTCTTTTTCTCTTAGTGCACTGCATGTGCTCCATCATCCGCTGGTCACGCACACTGCGAAAAACCAATCAAACAAGCGGAAGACGCCAACCGGAAGTCGCAGGGCCAAACTGGACACGAATCGTTGATGATGATGACACAATGGCAATCATGGCATAACGAAGCTGATACTGATGATGGTTGCAGCGGCAATGGAATTGAAATCGGAATCGAAATCGAATCGAATCGAATCGAAATCGAAATCGGATTCGGACTTGAGCTAGCAATCACATTTGTCACTCAGCCGTCACATTTGTATGGAAATATTATTGCTAAAAGGAGGTTTGTTCTCTACTGTTTTTTGAACAAGTTTTAAGGGAAATCAAGTGAGCGAGTTGCAAGGTAAGAGAATGCCCTGCTTCCCCAACCTTTAACCTTTCAACGATTAAAATCCACAATTACGCGAGTAATCCTGTGAAATTGCTGAACAACAGGCACATTTCGTGGCATTGGATGAGCATGAATTTGAACTTGAGCGGAAATCAATTGATTGGCAGCCACAGATGCGAACGGAGTTCACGCTTGTGCGACTTCCGCCCGCTGCAATTAAATGTGCACAACACAGCACAGGATAGCCCAGGATAACTTGACCCAACTTTATTTTATTTTCTTCTTCCTTCACCCAAGGCGAAGCTGTCTTCTTCTGGCTGCTTGAAAATTAATCACTTCGGCAGCTGCCAAAAGCGAAATGCTTTGTCATATATATCCTTCCCTCAAATCGTTTGCCCGAGAGAATACAGCGGGAATACAGAAAGTGCCACGCCCACAGCCGCTTGTATCAATCACGCTCCGATTGTTGTTGAAAAATTGTCGGACATGTACAATAATGTTAATCAAATGGCATCTGCTTTTGTTAAGAACGTAAATATGTATAAATATAAATATATATGTTATGTATCCCCTTTGATTTGTTGTCTGACAAGGTGGCTGTAGGTTTCAGTACATCTTAAATCAAACAAAAGAAATGAAATAAACCGAAGGCAGGAGTGTCAAAGTGCATTTGTAATGGCCTTAACTGTAGGATTAAAGCTTCCTCCTTGCTGATTTATGGCTTCTCCGAGTGGAAATGTTGGCCAAGTTAATACTGTGGACACTCGGGTGACTCTCTGTGGACACTTGCTGCAGTTATGCTCGGTTGAACCCCAGTTCAGTGCCAGCAGGCGTTGCTCTACCCTTTGAGAAAGTAGTTCAACTTGAAGAGAAACCCTGCCTCTTTACCTGCTTGAATTTCTGATGAAATGTAAAGGGAAAGGGTATCAATTGGTCCTTGGCTTTCCTGCCATCTCTCGATATTTATTGTTGGGCTTGGCTGGCTGTGTGGCAAGCACTGAACTCAACTCAACTGGAGTCGACTCTGGGCTGTGTTTGCATTTAAGCTTGTTTTGGGGGGGAGGCCAGAGCTCACTTGGCTGGCGTTTGCCTTCTTGATATGAGCTCCATCGAGGCGGTGTCAGTGTTTGCCCAAAGCAAGCTGTCAGTGCGATGAGATGGCAGCTCCCCCGGAGGAGGGTTTCTTTTTTGGAATATTGGTTCGGGACTTGAAAGTGCAGCCTCCTTCAGGGGGTGTCCTCTTAAAGCCCATTTCGCAATTCAATGCACTTCACTTCACATTCACATTCGCATTAAATATTCGCCGTCAAAGGCATGTGTCAGGCTGCAGACCTCGGCCCCTTTTTCAATTAACGCCCAATTAATTCAATGGCAGGTCGCCGAGCTTTGACAGCTCATCATACGTCATACGTGGCGTATGCGTGATAATGTTGCGCATACGAAGTGGTGTCCTTGTTGTTTGGTGTAAAACAGTGGGGATTAAATCGGAATGCAATTAATTAAAACAAATGGGGATTTGCTCTGGTTATTTACTGATATTTATGGTGTTTTCTGAGTACTTTACTTGCATTTATTTCAGCGGAATAAACAAAGAATTTGTGGTTCAGTTTTCTTTTTTTAAATGTAATAAATATCAGACAACTTTTGCAGCTGAAACTTGAAGCTGTCTGCGATCATCATTCGATATGCACATTTCACCATCAGCCAAGCAAATCGAAACGAAAGGCTGTCAGGCTAACGAAGCAGCACACTACACACAGGTACACTGTGGGAAAATAGTCAAGATAATTCTAAAAAATATATGTAATCCAAGACAGAGAAGAAAAGGTAACTCATTGAAGTCAAAGAAATGTTAAAGAAACATATAGAAGTATTTAAAAACATTCAAAAGTTAGGCACACTTATTTTTTCTCTGTGCTTTAACGCACACACATATGTGTGTGCCCTCATGGGGTTACATTAGGAAAGCTAAGGGGAAAAGCACTCAAATCTGGCGGCACTTTAACGCACTTTGCTCATGGGCCGCAAATTTTCCTGCATTTTCCCAGCGATTTTCGGTGCTTTCGGCTTTTAAGTGCAGTGCCAGAAAAGTGAATGCCGAAACGTAAAGTGCGGAACGCATAAATCAAGCATCAATCATTCATCATCAATCATTTGCATTGCGAGCAAAAAAGTGAAACGAAGGGAAGCGAATCAAATAGAAGGGATAAGCACTCAAAGAAATAAAAACCAAAAGCAGCATTTTGGTTTTTAAAAAATTGATTTAAAAACAACAAACCTAACTTGGGATTCAATTTAAACATTTTCCTGTAATATTCCCATGTGGGAATAGTGAAAATTCTTTAAAAATACAAGAAATACTATACATTTCTCTCTGCTAGGACTCTTGAACTACATATCCTCTTCAATTTCAGGAATTTCCCATTGAAAAACCATTGGAATTTCCTCTGATGGCCCTCAGTTTCCAACTCCTATAACTACGGCTTCGAATTCCCGCACTAAAACTGCATATATGGCCACTTCGGGTTGTTTGTAATCCGAATGCCCAGCAAGTCCTTTGCCATAAATTACACACATGTACTCGGACACTTCTGACATCCTGCAGGCTCCCAGCAGCATCGTCATCGTCATCATAATAAAACTTTATATATTTTTTTTTTCTCTCGCCTCGCCTCCCTCGAGGCGGAAATGAATGTCGTGCAGCAGGGAGGTCACACCAGTTAGCAACGGCTCCTTGCCAGGATTTCATCTCGGCGCCATCCCCGTCAGCCAGGAGCAACGGCAGCCAGTTTTACATTCACATCAGCAGCAGCTCAGAGCAGCTTTTCAGCATTTGCTCAAAGTAAATGGCTGCAAATTGCATTTTAATTACATTGTTGTGCTCTTGCGGCGTGCGGCATGCAGCATGTGTGGCGGCTCCCGGCTCTGGGGCAATGGGGTCCTTGCAGCAGGACAGCACCGAGACACACGGAGACACTGTCACAAACGAGGGCTGCCACCGAGGTTATTTTCTTTCCAATTAAACGCTTCTCATCTAATCAGAGTCTCACTTAACCTCACCTTGGCTTGGAGTGTGCCTGGTATCTCTGATATATATTTTAGAAAATAATATATAGATTCTTGTACAGCATTGGAGAAAGAAGAAATCGTATATATATAATAATATATATAAAATCTAAAAAATGCAATCATTGTTTGCCCTAGAAAACCCTTACTAGCCCCGATTTACAAAGCTTATGTGTAAGACTCCGCTGTTAAGTTTTCACTGAGCTGCTGTCAAGTGCAGGGTTTTTTCCAGGCTTTTCATGGAAAATTCAGGGAAAATGGAGAACAACAAAATAGAGAAAAAAAAAGAAGAAAAAGGAGGCAAAAAAAGGGGTTGAAAGGGAGGCTGCCTGGAGGTTAAAGATAATTGCCAAGTGACATGTGATTGCATTCAGTGCAGATTAGAAACTCTTTGAATTTTACACTTTGTGACATTGCTTGCTGTGTTGCGTGTGTAAAATTATTACAAAAATAATAATAAGAAAAAACCTTATAACTTTCTATACTTAAAATTAAAGAATGTTATTTTCCATGTCGGAAATTAAACATTATTTATTTGCCATCAGCATTTTTTTCTTGCCTTAATCGGCTGGTTAAACATTTTAATTAATATGCTTGCACTGCATTGTTTTTACTGAAAAAAAGGACATAAATATAAAAAGGACATGCAGGACAAGGACATTATTCATTTTTCCCCTTTTTCCTTTCCCTTTTTTCTCGTTTTCCTTTTCATTTTTGTATTTAAATGCCAGCAGCATTCTTTACCAACTTCAAAAACTCTACTTTAAGTAGTAAAAACCCAGCACATTTTTGTTGTTTTTAATATATTCAAACTCTAATTTATTAACAAATTTATTAACTATAAAAACAAAAATTCCTTAATGGATTTTTCTTGTTTTTTAAATAAATATATGAATATCCCCTCTGGATTTTATGACTTGAAGCTAATTAATTTCCCAGCATTTCTTTTTTTTTTTTGACAGTCTGCATTTTCCAAATTTTTCTGTTTTTTTATGACCTTAAAAAAGTTGTGCCAAAAAAGTTGGCATATTTTTTGTGTTTTATTTTTGGTTTTTTATCATGTCCTTAACCAAAAACCGCATTGCTCGAAGGATATGGCAGGCCGAGGGGAATATGCAAGGCATGCGAAGAACACGAAACGGAAAACGCAAACTTTTTCGCAGCATTTTTCTTTATACTCGCCCGATGGCAAGCCAAGCGGATTTGCAGCGTTTTTATTTATAAATTCCGAACCCGAAACCCGAGCTCCCGCTCCCGCTCCCTCACCCGCATTTCTTTCTTTGGTATTTTCTTTTTTTATGTAAGGGGGCGTGCCCGAGGGGGCGGTGCTGCCTCTGGCCTGAGCTTTAGCTTTGGCTTTAGCTTCGGCTTTGGCCTTAGCTGTTTCTGGATTTTGGTTACGTGCACGCGGCCAGAGATTAGCTAAGCAGAAATGACGACCGAAGGAAGTGCAGGGTAGCGGAGGGTATGGCCGATATACATTACTCTATTAAGGGTATTATTTTGCAATATATAAATTTTTATTAATTAAATATTTGTATTCTTAATTTATCCATATATTTATATTTATATTTATTTTATTTATTTTTTCTCTCGTGTTTTCTTGACCAGCTTTTTCAGCTCGCTTAGCTCCATGCATGGAATTAGCCGCGTTAATAAAATGCCAGCGACTGCGGCAGCCAAATTGGCAGTTGGGGATTTTCTTCGTCATGGCCCCTCCCCCAACCCCCTTGACTTGGCTTAACTTTCCGGTCACCTCTCCCTCTCCATCTGCTTTCTCCTTGTCTTTATAACTCCCCCGCTTTGGGCAGCTCCGAAAAACTTTTGCTCGTTAAAATAAATTTCGCCCTCGTCTATATACCAGAATAAAAACAATAAAAAATACAGCAACAAAAAATAAATAAAATACAAAAAGAAAAGAAAGAATAAAATAAAATAAAGTACAAAGAAGTGTGTCAGGATAACAGAGTTGGAGTACTCCTTCGAGTTCTAGGCAGCAGACAGGAAGTCCTAGTTGATTGCAATTCAAGAAAAGGTCGCATTTTAAGTTTTATTCACTTTCTGAGACAATTATTACTAAAATTACATTTCAAAATCAAGTTTGGTATTTTTTTGGGTAATTTAAATAAGTATATTTATTTATATACCAAAAGAAATACTTCAAAAATTCTTAATTTGCATGATTTCAGAGAACAGTTTTTTATTTTATATACTAAGTAAGAATAGTAATGTAATTAAAATATATTTTTATATACCATAAATTTATAAATAATATTATTTTACATATAATTGCATTCTTTCTTTTCTTTTACAGTACAGCCTGCAAAGTTTAGTATTTCGTTAAGTATTTTTTGCATCCTTTTTTATTATTATCTGTATTATTATTATTACTTTGTATAGATTGCTGATACCCCCTGCTGGGATACTACATATATGAAAAGCTTAATATTTTTTCTACTGCCGCTTGCTTTTCTTTTTATTTTCCATCTAGGGCTTTATCGTTTTTCTTGCTGCGTGAAAATTTACGCGCTCCGGCTTTTATGGCTCATGAGGACCCATTGCCGTCTAAGCCATTGTCTTCGGGCCCTGTGTTCCTGGCCATGTTTATGGGCATTTTTGGCTGGCAATTAAATGCGTCCTTCTGCTTCGTCTCCTTCCTGTGTCCTGTGAACTGCACGCCCTTTGAGTTTGAGGGGGCCTTCCCCTCGTGATGTATGTAGTAGTTGCAGTGCCGCTAAAAACTTGCTAACAGGGGGCAGAGTAACTTTTCCGATCCGACTTCAGACTTCAGAAAGTTTTCGTTTGGTCTGGAAAAAAGGTGGAAGCACAGGGGGAGGCAGGCAGCACTGGAAGGTCAGTTGGGGGTAAAAGTTGTAAATTGTTTTTATTGTCAGCAGCATGTTCTCAATCTCTAGTATTTTCGGTATTTCCCTGGAGCCTGCCAGGAATTCGCTGGCTTTCCTTGGCAAGTTTGCTTAGCTAGCGGCGATCTACTGACTTCATTTGCAGACTTGCATCCTTGCCTCCTCGATTTTGCTTCAATATTCGAAAGGAATTTACAAAAAATTAAGCTAGAGAAGTTGCAGATTTCTAGCTTAAGTTTAATGCTTCTTTTTTTATGGGAAATTTAAGTAAGAACTCTGTCTTAGAGTTTGTTGAAAGCTCCTTTTATTTGTTTATTAGCTTATTTATTTAATCGTATACATTTATTGTTATATTTTTTAACTCATAGCATAGTTAAGCTAATTTAAACATTTGAAATTGCATCACTTTGGTTTGTTTATGTTCGTACATTCTGTTTTTTGGCACGTTCAGTCTTTGTTGTTTGTAGATTTGTTCTTAATGTTTTTCCAGCACACCTGACTTTTGGGCGGTGCCAAAAATGTTCTCCTCTCCTCCCCCTACCCTCTCTGAAGTTAGCTCCTTTTTGGAAATGCTCGTCACGTGCCGTCGCCTACGCGTAGTGGCGGGATAGGACAGGACAACATTTAATGCTGTCTCCGCTTTCGCTTTAAGACAACAATGCCTTTGAATAAATGCCTTTTTGATTTCAATGCTAGCTGAAAAACAGTCCGGAGTATAGGATACAGAGTTTAGATTTATATAGAATGTTTCCTTCTGTAGCTTTAGTTTCTATGTTGTTTATATTTTTCAATTTGTTGTTTAGTAAATTTTCTGTTTAGTAACTTTTCTGTATAGTAAATTTTCTGTTCTGAATCATGGAAATCATCATAACTAAGTCAAAAATACATTAATTTTAATTCGGAAAGCTTTACGATGCTTATTTTTATAAAGTAAGAAACTAAGAATACAAATTTAAAACTATAAACATTTTATTTTGTTGTGTTTTTTGACAAAATTCTGACTGAAATTATAGTACCCTGCAAAGGTATAAATATATATATCTTTGCATATATAAATATAGGATATAGAATTGCATATATATATCTTTGTACATATGTAAATTCCACTGGCTGGCACTTTATTTATCAGTGTCTTTGCTTTTGTGAAGCGTAAACAAACAGCGAGCTGAACACAGGGCGCCGAAATAAATGAAAATAAATTAAAATTAAAGCGAAATAAATTACAAAATGCGCACTGCACACACTTACACACACACAGACAGAGGCAGAAGATTTTCCCGCAGTTTTCCCTCCCGGATTTCTCCAGTTGTTCGTCAGTGTTTTTTGTTTTTGTTGTTTTGTTATTTTTTCTCCCCGAGCTTTGTCACAGAATCTCTCGTTTGTCACGTACAAATGACGGACGCAAAGAATATTTAGATCTTTTGTTTTAATCATAAATTGTAGGCCACCAGAGGGAGAGGGAGAGAGAGGGGGATGGAGGGTGGACAGCTACAATAATGTTTTTTGCCTTGTTGCGTAGTTTGCAATAAATTTCAACCCGGCCTGTCCCTTCTTTCAACATTTGAAGCACTTTACATTCATTTTGCATTTTTGGCTTAACGCTGATAAGGGAGAACGAGGGAAGTGACCAACTGACAGATCAGGGGGCTTTCCAACTTTCCACTTTCCACTTTCCACTTTCCACTTTTTACTTTTCACTTGCCATCTCAAGACAAATGATAAGCGTTGACATTTTCTTTTTTCACACTTTCTGCCACTTTCCCCCCCAAGAAATGTCTTCTATCTGCTGGTGATAAATTGCCAACAATCAAAATCCAAAAGCCAAAGTTTCTCGTGTCTCTTTTATTTTCAAAATGTAAATTTAATGCTTGATTACCTAGAAAGGAGCCAAAGAAAATAAAGAAAACACTTTGAAATATTGCATAATATATGGCATACATTCACAAACTGTTCAATCTGCTGGAAAATCAAGTCTAAAAGATTATTTGTTGTCAAAAAAATGCGTCCGGAAAGATGAAAGAACTCGCTAAATATTTATTATCCTTTCAACTCGGAGACCCCGAGCATCCCTAGCTTCCCTTATTTCCCATATTTTAGCCTTAATTAAGGTTGGCCTTCGTTTTGTCACTATGGAACTTGTATCTTTTCATCTCGCTGGCTTTGTCCTTGCTCCGTAACCGCAAGCGCATTTGACATATGTATCTGTATCTTTATATCTCATCCTCTCTTGTGTCCTGGCTGGCGGGCATGTCAAAACTACGACCCGTACGAAATTTTCGAATTTAATTCAATTAGTTTTCGTTGCTGTTGCTGCTTTTCTTGTTGTTGTTGTTGTGTGGCTTTTTGTTGATTTCGCTTTTATGAGCAATTCAAGTAATGTTGTACCAACATATAACCCCGGCTCCCAGTCCCAGTCCCTGTCCATGTCCCTTTTTCTGCCTTTCTAGGCTTGCAAATATTTAGAGAATATATCTAAGTCCATGCCTATTCTTGTGTTGTGGCTGGCCAATATAAGGAGTGGGAGGAAACACACAAAAAATTGGCCTAAAAAAGGCTCACTTCAAAGGACGAAGTCGGAGATACTTTAATTTGTTAAATACTTTAGTGTCTAAAATCTAAAATATTTGAAAAATTTTGTTAATTAGATGGAGCAACATTGTAAAGAAATTTGTAATTAAATTTGGGTTGATTGAAGTTATATATATTTTAAGTGTATTACTTTAAATTATGTATCCCCATAAATATATTTTTTTATAAATTTTTCTTTTTTATATATATTTATAAAACTTTATAGACCTGTTGTAACCATAACTACAAAATACAAAATACTTTTTCAGTCTAGACATTAATTTCACATTTACGAATCTGTAAAACTTGTTAAGATTTATTCCACGCAAAAGAGTTGAGTCCCTGCTCAGATTTCATGTTTTTTATGCCGTGCAATAATCGTGTGTTTTATGTTTTCTCCATGTTTTTATTTGTTCGTGTCTATGAACAAGAAAAGGTACAAGTTATACCCTCGGCAGAAGGGTATTAAAACGGAAAAGTGCCCACATGAAGGGAAATTTAACATGTGTTCGGGGGGAGTTTTCCGAATCGAGGGGGAAGGGAGAGACTAGCCTCGGCTTGTAGGCGGTATCTGACGAGCTCATCTTGTGGTTTTTAAGTGCTCTAACGGCATGTGCCCCCTGCTCCGTCTCTCTCCCACTCTCTCTCTCTCTAGCAAGGATTTTTTGCCTTTTTCCGTATGCTTCTTTTTTTTAGTGATTTAAGAAAATTGATGGCTTTCTCTTCGCATGACTTGCCGATGGAACTCTTGAAGCTCGTTCCCGAGCCAAGGCGTGACAATGCGAAAAGGAGCAGCGAAAGGACAAGAGAGGGGGCGGAGGTCCTTTTAAAAATTCATAGATTTGATTTTCGTGCAGCGTATAAAGATGTTGGCACAATCCTCAAAAGGATTAGATGACCAAACAAGCGGCAAATTTTCTGTGCGACTTTTATTTTACATTTTTTTATTTTTCAAAACAGGATTTATTTCTGGGAAAAAGAAAGTCGTAAAGGTGACAATAAAAAATGTGACGAGCCGCGTAAACAACAAGCTTTGATTTATAAAAAAAGGGAACAGCAACAGGATAAGGTTAATTCTATGAAAAAGGTTAGGTTTTTTTTTAAATATTTAAAGAGATTTTCTAAAACTTTCTTTTAAACCAACCTTACTCTTGCTTTTTTAGTTATTCAAAGCCAATCATATTCTGTTTTGTTTATTAAATATTAATTATAAAGAAAGTAAATATATATAGTTAGATATGCAAAGGAACTAAAATCTATTACTATCTATTTTTATTTGAAAATCAAACTTTGTTTCTAATAAAAGACGCTCCTGAAGTGTTAATTAAATCCAGCAAAAACACACACACATTTTTATTTGAAATGGAAATAAAGCTGAAACGCCTTTCGGTGGCGCACTCACAGACCGGAAATTAGCTCCTGGAGAGCCTTCGACCCGATTTCAGGCTCAGGTAGTGTCAACACTCGATTGCAGAGCTCAAAGGGGGCGAATATACTCACGCAATGCAATTTGTGTCAGCTCTGAGAGGCAATCCCCAGGACAATTCTCTTCTTACTTCACCCCAAAAGTGTTCTCTCTTTTAGGAAAAAACAAAAAGAAGAGAAACCCAAACTAGATTTAATTAAATCCGGGCAAAAAATACACAAATTTTCAACATTTTCTTTCCATTTTTTTTGGGAGCCACGCAATGCGGCCTGATGAGGGTGAAAAAGGAAGTGCGCCACGTGGCGTATACGCAATGCGCCAAAAAAAACACACACAGAACCCAGATAGAAACGGAGACAGAGACAGAGAAGGAGACGCAACGCAAAACACTCAGCGAAATCGGTGTCATGTTAATGACCGATTAGCAGGGCGTGTGTGCAGCAGGGGGCAGCGGGTAGCTGTAGGACAGGGTTGAACTGTGACCTGTCAGCTCCACTCGAGCTCGAGGCGAGCCTTCAAACGCACTTCCGGTGGCTGAAAGGCGAGGGCAGAAGTTGCCAGCGTAGTTTAATTGAAAAATCAAGCTAAACTGGGCCAAAAAAGGGGAATTCAAAACTAGAGAAAGTAGGGAAAATATTCAAGAAATTTGGGTAAAGTGTTCTCTTTGAAAAATAGTAACAAAATTATATAGTAAATGTAAAAATATGGTAAATATTAAAATATAAAAATGTATATTAAATACATAACGCAGAATGGTGACTTTAACTTATAATTTATTGAATATGAGCATGTATTATAGTGATTATGAATATTATATACTATAATGTAATAAATTATTTTATATTTACCAATAAATAATATGAAATAAACAGTTAGAGCAACAAAAATAAATATAATAAATAAATTTTCAGCCTGACCTGAAGCTCTATTATATGCTTCCAAGACTCTAATTTATTTGCGACATTTCTCAGCTCAGAACTGACCTTTTGTATGAACACATTAAGCCTGCCGAGTTCAATTTACTTATTATTTTATGTATACATGTACATTTCCCCTCTTTTCCGACTTTTTCACATAACAAATTAAAATGTGGCACGCAAAAGGAATGCTTCAGGTTGATTTTTTCTTCTACTTTTCCCTTTTTTTTTTTTTTTTTTTTGTAGGCGTGTCCGCAAAATGGGAATTTTTGCGTTTTGTCGCATTCCAAGGAAGTTCATAAATATCACGTAGGTTGCGCTAGGTGTTAGTTGGATATATATATACTATATATACGTGCCTGAAACGCATATACCTTCCATATAATGGTTAAAATAAATTGGATTTCGCTTTATGCAAATTTATGCGCACAGATTGAGTGACATTAATGGATGATGAAGTCGCCAGCGATGGCTATGTAGTGGAGAATTCTTTTGTGGGATTGTCCTGGGAAAGGAGAACCCAGAGTCCCCTCCCGCGAACGTGCCTTTTCTATGACCGCACACAGTCGTAGAGGCACTCGGAGTCATCATCCACCCCGGGGAGCAGCCTCTGTCCCCCAGGGTACCTCAGTGTCCCTCTGCACTTGCCCAGAGAATTTCAAAATATATTGAGATGAAATTAACATAAAAATAAAGAAAGAATTTCAAAATATATTGAGATAAAATTAGCACAGAATAAGAAAGAATTCCAAAATATATATAGAGATACAATTACCACAAAAAAAGCACGATTTGAAAAATATTTCTGCTATATTTGAATACAAGGAAATATATAGTTTATTTTAACATTTAAAAGAGGGAAAACATAATGAACATGATCAGGTTTTAAGTGCTTCGATTAGAACCTTTACATTCAAGTTCGTTTGTTGAGACAAAATATATATTTATTTCTTATATAATTTTCTTTCCCAGTTTCTATTAAGATATAATTATTTTTAAGAATTTTCTTCCTTATAAAAAATGAACCCTTAGCAACGCTTGAAAAAACGCTTGTTCAACAAATTGCAATCACAAGCTGCTAGGCCACGGGAACAAAGTGAGAAGAAAAATTGTTGGCTTAATTAAGAATGAAACAACAACCAAAAAAAAAAAATACAAAAAAAAAGAAAATACACAGAAAAACAGATGAGAAAAAAAGAAGGAAAATGCGGGGCTGGGTGGCTGCTCATTAAGCTGTTGTTGCTGCTTTATGGCCATTTAAAACATTTATGGCCAAGAGCATTTGAATGACAGGTGCGATGGCAGCAGCAGACAACCTTGCTCATTATACGCCCCCCGAAAACCACCCCAACCTGCCCCGAAAAGGCCACCCCACCACCCCGTGGGATGCCATTTTTAATTGTGTGTTTACGTTTAGAGGAGAGCCAAGGAGCATGAAGCAGGGAGCATGGAGCAGGGCATGGTATGGCACACAGCAAGGACATTGCGATCCTGATTGCCACTTGCGAAACGGAATTTTCACAATTTAATTTCGAATGTTTGTTTGTTCGCCAGCTTTTGTTTAATTTATTCATTCACTTATAGTTTAGATTTTTCATGGCCGCCAGCAGTTAATTGTTTGTCTTTGTTTTTGTGTATTTTTTGAGTGCAAATTTTATAATTTTCCAGTGTGGGGAAATAAAATTAATAGGATATATTAGATATATCAGAAAATAAACTAAAATTAAGTGTAAACATCAAGAGAACAAATTTTTCAATTATATTTTGGGTTCAGTTTGTATATTTTATAGATTTTAAATAATATTTTATATTTGTTAACAAAACATTCACGGGGAAATACAGAAAACACTTTGCTTTGACAACCAATTTGGAAAGGGAATTTTCTAGCTGCTAATTAAGGGTCATGTTCCTTTTTATTCCAAATACCCCCCCCCCCCCGCAGGCTTTTACAGAGCTAATCGAATTGCTTTATTTTAATTTGTGTTTTTATTTCCGCTTTGTTTTCGTTTCCCAGGATGCTGTGCTTCTTTATTTGCTCCTTTCAGGCTGACCGGCGTCACGTTTCAGTTCGGGAAAGCAAATTCAATTTACGCTCATTACAAATAGGTCCAGCCGAGAGCATATACATATATATATATTCTTCTTTTTTCATTTTAGGAAAAGGACTATAAAAAGCACAAAGTGAAAGTACTTGCAACAATGTAGGGAAATCAAAGAAAAGAAGGTAAAGAAAATGTAAATACGCTGGTTTTTTTGTCTAAGTAATAAAGTTATTTTAATAAGATAAACCTCAAGGATCTTTTTTGAAGTTTTCAAAAATATTCTTAATTTCTAAAGATAAACTTTGGTATTAAATAAAAACTTGTATATATAAATACCTCACAATAAGTTATTTAATACATTTTTATCTTGCTTTTTTCTGTCACTTTTAATGGTTTAAAATTATAAAACTCTTTCCAAGAACATTTAGTACTCTTTAGAGCAACATAACAATATTTTTTCAAGTACTTTTTCCATGTCCCTCAAGTATTTTTGCCACCCCAAAAATTTCCGAAACGAAATTGGGGTGAAAAGTGTCCAATTTAGAGCAGATCGAAGGCGGCTCGGGGGTTTGAGGGTTCTGGATGGGAAATAAAAATAAAATTTAATATAATTACCTCCATTTGGGAGCCCTTCTTGCCCATGGATCCGCCGCCACCCGTGTGGCCGCCGCTTTGTGCGGCATTCATGCTGATATCGGTATCGGTGTCGGCGTGCCAATCGGTGTATCGTTGATATCGAAGCTTGTGCTATAATAATTACTATCGCGCGCGATGAACTGTGTCAGTCTCCGCTCAGACTGCCTTCAATTGGAATTTATGTGTTGTAATTCGAGTTTGTTTCGCTTTCTGTTGAGGAAAGTTTCCTTTTTCTGCGAGATTTATCGCATTATTTGAGTATGGACATTTGATTTGGTTGTAAGTATTAAGCTTTTGCCTTCGCCCTGCACTTTGGCACGCCCGAAATTCAAGTCAAGAGAAATGGGTTTTTCTACACAGCGAAAAATATTCTTTGTAATTTTTATTATATTAATTAATTATTGATTATTTATTACTATTATCTATTAGTATTTTTACTATATATTTTGTCTGCTTAGAGAGTCTTCTCTTTAAGTTGTCACAATCAGTGGAATATATTGATTTATTTCTTATTATAATATGTATAACCACTTGCTTGATATTATCTACACAGAAACACCTGGTTTCGATTTCTAAATAACTTGTAAAGTTTATAGAAAATACATTATTTGTATTTTAGAGAACTTAAGGGTTTATTATCTTCTATTTTGTAAAGAACTGACTAGTTCTTCTATTCAATTATTTGCATTTTTTTAAATATTGTAAACAAATAAAAATTGAAAGAAATTATAAGGACAGGAAAAAAGGCGTTTTAAGAAAATAGGAAAATCTTAGGTGAAGGCCTGGGCTTAGATCAAGGTCTCTGTTCAGCTCTATATTTTTTTCTCTCAGTGCTTTTGGAATTTGGGAAAGTTTCGCTGGCAGCTTTCCTTCATGCTAATGATACACAACTAACTGGGGACGGCGGGGTCCTCGCTGAGATGTGAATGCGATACTTGAGCACGTCGTCGTCGTCGTCGTCCTCGTGGTCCGCCTTTAATACAATGTCTTCGGAGAGCAGAAACCGAGACGGCCTGAAGTTGAAACTTAAATAAGCCAGCAGCAACAGCGGCAACAGCGGCAACTGTGGCAGCAGGAACAATAACAACAAGAGCGATGGCAACAATAAGGACATTGCTGTGCGGTTAATGTAACTATATACGGGCACTTGAAGTCCTTGCCGCCATATCGCATGACTTGTCACCTAGTGGCTACATGCGCCGGGCAGCTGGGGGCCAGATCCCCGATTGGGGATGATGTTGCGGAAGGGAAATAGATACGCAGCGGGGACGTGATGTCCTTTGAAGCGACACAAAAGTCGACCAGAAGCCAAGCTGAATCAATGGGGAAAAATCAAAGGGAAACTGAAGGAGTATTTCAAAGGGAAATTCAGTAACTTAACTTTCTTTATATATTATTTATTATTATTACTCGTTTATATTATTTCCCAGTAATAAAACGAGGCATAACTCTGAATTACAGACCTTAAAAGCTATTAAATAGTTGAGAACTCCTCAACACCTTAAAGCCAGAGTCCTTTAGCTTTGGCAAATCAGTGTCAATGCGAAACATAAAACCAAAAGATTTACACAAACTTTTTGGAGAAACTTGCAGCCCGCAAACCTAGTGTCATTGTGTTTATTACGCAAAAGTTAGTGTGAGTTGAGGGAAAAGTCTGGGCTCGGTTGGTTTAACGGGGAATTCCATTTTGGAGGGAAAAACTTTTCACTGCGAAAGATGCTTTTCCAGCTTCAGTTTCATTTGCCTTGCTTTTTTCTAATTCTTTTTCGACCACTTCTCCCGCTCTTTTCCATTTTGAAGTTACCCATTTGTGTGTCTGTTAATGCCGCAGGATGACAGGAAATTTTAATAAACTTCCAGCGAGGCGTCGTGTGTGTGTGTCATGCATAGAAATGGTTTTTTAAAAGAAACTTTCAGATGAAAAGAACCGAGAGGAGCACATGGAGCAAAAGGAGAACCGAAAACCGAAAACCGAAAACCAAAACCAAAAACCAAAAACAGAGAGCGGAGCAAGGAGCAAGGGGAACCCATCATAAAAAAAAAGAAAAACAAACCCGCACACACGCAAAAAGTAGACCAAAAGTGAAAGATGATGAAGGCAATTTATTCGAACCCTTAAGCCTTTGATGGGGTGAGTATTGTATACTGTATACTGTATACTGTATACTGTAACCGATGAAAGGACCCAGGGCCAGGGCCATGCATGTGAGCCTAATTGCCGTTGTTTGTCTGAGTCCTGTCGGAGTCCTGGCCTGGCTTCTTGTTCTATTAATTTGCCTAAAAGTTGCTCCTCTGGGATTAAATTAGAGATAGAGATTGCACAGGACTTGGGGCCTGGGAGGACTCGGAGGTCTCTAGGATTCGGACCACGAATCGCTTTGTTTTTATGCATTTGCTACGTGATTTAATTAGTTGACGCCGTTTGGCCTGACTTTTTGGCTAATTGCCAGCACGGCATTGCCGACATATTGCCCCACAATTTCACACAATTTCGCACAATTTCACACAATTTCCCACGATTTCCCCCGATAACACTACGATAAATTCCCGATAAACGCCAACCTCTCCCACGGCCCCCATCCTGCGCATGGCTTCTATTTACCATTTAGTGTTTACCATGCAAATATTGGCCAACAAAGACAAAAAGCCGCAGTAACAGATTTCAAAGCCAGGCGGCGGGGACACAAAGCCAGGCCAGGGACTCCGAAATAACTTAGGTAAGAAATCAGAGCCAGAATCAGAATCAGAATCAGAGTCACAAAAAATAAAAAAAAAAGAGGAAGAAGAAAAGAGAAAGGAAACCTTTGTTACGGCTTCTCCAAAGGACAAAGAACGGATGATTTTTACGGCTCTTGGGGCAATCAGCACGCAGAAGGAGCGACGGGAAGGGAGCGAAATCAAAGATTTGCCAATCCGGAATTCCTCAGCAATTTGTGTCGGTTGCCAGTCGAAAAAAAAGGAATAGCAACAGATTTCGAATAAATAAAATTACATACAAATCTAAGGAGTTGAAAAGAAGTTTTAAAACAAAAAATAAATAACCGAAGTTTTACTTAATAAATACCAAATTAAACAGATTTTCTTATATATTTTATATTTTCTTGATTTATTTTAAGCTTTTTCCTCTGTGTATTTAAGGCAACAGGCTGGAGTTGGGTTAAATCCAACTTCGATACAAATGCCCATCGTAATCAGCGGCCATGCGGCGTATACTTGATTTCGCCAAAGCCACTTGTGCCCATTTCTTGGCAACTTTCCAGCTGAGTGCCATTACAGTGGCTCTAATAAGTAAACTAGCTGCTTAGTTTGTGGATTTTAATGGAGGATAATTAGCTAAAGATTAAGTGGTTATTACTTGTAACTAATTAAAACACAATTCCTAAATTTTAACAGAGATTATGAAGGGTTTTGCTCGAGAGATTGAATACTTGAAGTGTGACTTTTAACACAAGCTTGAAAATTACTTGTTTAGTTTATAAATTACTTTACTAATTTTGTTCTTATTTAGGTTTTTCTTCAGTTTTTTTATTTAGTTTTCTATTTATTTTTTTAGTTCATGTTTAATTTCGTTTCCAATTTAGTTTCTCATTCAGTTTCTTATTACATTTTATATTTAGTTTCTTATTTAGTTTCTCATTTCATTTCCTATTATGTTTCCTATTTAATTTCTATTTGAACTTTGCTATCTCAGCGTTATGCACATTTTAATAGATTAATTCTGATTCCTTTCTCCGGGTTTATGCCCCGAAGCTAATGATTTTTTTATGCGTTTCAAACATTCCAATTCCGTAAATCTCTTTCTCAATTCTCCCAACTCCGTGCCTGTGGTTATTTTTATGCATTTTTTATATGATTCTTTATACGCTTCGATTTTACTGCTCCGGCTGGCCAATTAAGCAATTTGCGCATTTATTTATTTCACACTCACAGACCTCGCTTTCGAGACACCAAACAAAAAGAGCGGCAGGGACTTTACGTTACTCAGGATATAGATTAAGTTGTGGGCGTGGCTAGCCCAGTTTTCGAAGGATTTTCCAAACTATTTCGGTTTTCGGTTTCGGTTAGTTTTGCGATTAAAAGAGAAACGGAGGAAGCGTAGAGACGAGAATTTCAAACGGCAATCGACGACGAAAGGCGCCAGGATTAAAAAGGACCATCGACGCGTTGTCCGCTCGCGCGTTTTCCGTGCGTCTACAGCTGCTGGCGTTGTGGGCAGAACTGAGCCCCGCTGAGGCTGAAGCTGAGGCTGACGCTGACGCTGAAAGTGAAAACTAGAACGAGGGAAATCGGAAAACGAGGCGACTTTCTGCGAATTATCGCAGCAGCCGCCGCGTGCTGGCGAGCTTTCAAAACATCCGCAAGGAAAAGCTGTCGCCCTGTGGCACCTAAGCTTTTCCACGGAAAATGCGGAAAGCATCGAGCAAAACAAAATCAACGAAAGACGAAGGAAAGCAAAGAAGCCGATGAAAACTAGGCAAGAAGGAAAGAAACGAAAGCTTAAGGCAGATAACGTATTTGAAAACAAAGAGTTCTTTGTGTTAATAGCTCAAAATAAATAATCTTCTCAAATTCAGGTTTGAAAACGAAGAAAGGAAACTTTGGGAAGCCGAGTTTGAAATACCCTTCCACGAAAATCGATTATAACTAGGCCAAAAATGCATTAATTTCAATTCGGAAAGCTGTTCTCTGCTAGTTTTTATTGGGCTAACAAGTCAGCATTATAATTTAAAAATTTTTTAAATTAAAATTTTTTGTCAATTTTTGAGAATTTGGACGATGTAACCCCTTATCAATTTTCGAAAAAATTGAGTAAAATTTTGTTTCGCCCAAACATAGCTTGATCGACTCGCCTGTTGATGCTGATCATGAATATATATGCTTTATAGGGTCGGAAATGACTTCTTCATGGTATTATAACTAATATTATTATGAAAACGGATTTTTTGAGATTTATTGTGTTCCTATATAGTTTCTTTTAAATAATCGCGTTTATTCTCTTTTTAAAATGTATTAGAAAGACATTTAATATGTATTTTTTTGTTTGTTTTATTTATACAATTATATCTCTGTGTTTTTTATCTATTTTTTAGAGTATAAATGTCTCCAGTTCCATAGCTCAACTCTCACTATTCCCCGCGACACACGCATATGGCAGCAGGTACTTTTTGGGGTCCTTCTTGTCAGAAATGAAAAATGTGCAGGTCCGTTTCGAGTCGCCGGGACGAAGGCAGGAGGAGATGGGATCTGCATCACCTGCGGGGCTCGGGACTCGGGACTCATGGCTGGGGTTAACCACAGGCTGTGCTGATGAAGGGTTTGTTTGTCCCTGTTTGTTTATGTTTGTTTGTTTGTTTGTTTTTGTCCTGAGAGCGTTTAGCATATTTTTGCGCTCCTGAAGAATCCTTAATGCTTAATGGCGAGACGAATGGAATAAGCAAGCAGCCGGAGCACCTGAATGGCAGTCACTGCCCCAAGGATGCACGGAAAAACATATAAATTATGCCCCTTGACTGACTCGACTTGACTTTCAGGTCTTTTCATTTGGAAAACTCTTTCCCGCGTTTATATTTCCCTTCCAGCATTGCAAAGCAATTTAGCCTTTGGTTTGTTTTTGAAAATGAAGCAAGCAACACATAGCAACAGGCCCCCGAGAAGCTATGGCCATAAATATTCGGCTTGGCCAAAACAGCTTTTCATTGGCATTTTCCAAATGCAGTGGCAAACCCACAGCAAGCTATCCCGCGACCTGTGCAACGCTGCGTATGCTTAATGCCACCGACCCAAGTGATTTATGCGAAGCTCAAGGAAAGCTCTGTGGAAACACTAAGAAAATGCCGCAAAGCGGAAAGGATGAACAGAGGGATAAAGGATAAACGAAGCGGAGCGGGAAAGTGGCCTTTCCTTTGAATATATTACGGCTCTGGGGAACCCAAGCTCGTCTTACAAGAGCTTTTATTCAGGATCCAAGAACACGTGGTAAAATTTGCTATTTATCTCGAAACTTCAATCCAAAGCTTACTTGCCAGGATGGCAACAAAAGAGTGGGAAACTGATTTTTATATTTAAATTTAAATTTAAAGTTCTTAATTTTATGTTTAATAGAAATATTTTAAACTTAAACCCTAAAAAGTATTCAGTCTTGCCATGTCTGTCTTTCTACGCCATTTAGTTTTTTAATTTTGAGCTACATAAATAAATCTTAAAACTGGCACATAATCAAGAATATATATAAATATACCAAGTTGGAACCGCCGAGATCGAACACCTATATTATATATCTGCCATCTGAACGATCTGCTAATTTGTAGGAAATTGTAAAGCTGTAGACATAAAACTGCAAATATAAATATATGTCCCTTAGCCTCTTGAGTTTTGGGAAATTGATGTTGTTGTAAAAATCTTGCTGTAAAAATGTTGTTGTATAAATGTTGTTGTAAAACTGTTGTTGTTGTTCCATGCAAGAACGAGGCTTCAAATTTGCTATTTTCCTTGCAATTCATCGATTTCTCGATTTAAAACACCAGGCGAACAGAACGCAGCAGCAAGGGATTTTATTTTAGTGCAATTAATTATTTTCACTCAATTGCAGTAGTTCCACTCAATATTTTCATTCATTAGATCAGTGTAAGAGCGCCCCCTGTCGGAAATCTGCCTAAACTTAGTAAGCTTTTAGTCTGGCTTCAAACCATTAAAGCAGTGCAAAGCTTGACTGTCGGTCGAAACGCCTAGGAAGCGTTAACTGGTTTGAAACCTGACTAAAAGCTTACGAAGTTTCAGCAAAATTCCGAAAGGGGGCGCTCTCACCAATAAGTGCGCTGATCTGATGAGTGAAAATAATGAGTGAAACTGCTGCAATTGAGTGAAAATATTGATTTGCACTATAATAAAATCTCTTGCTGCTGCATTCTGTGCGCCTGGTGTTTTAAATCTAAAATCGATGAAGTTGCACGGAAAATGGTAAAATTGATGTCTCGATTTGAGCGATGGGTAAAAATGAGTAAGAGTAACGAGTGAAGGTACTGTCATTGAGGGAAAATATTAGTGTGCATTAAAGTCGTGTTTTCAGTAAATCGAGGAAATCTAGGAAAATCATCAAAAAAAAATGTCAGTGATTTATGAATAATAAATGTTTTCAAATTTGAAAAAAAATACAAACTGCAAATGTTAGCTTCCTTTCCTGTTTTTAGTTCAATTTAGTTGTAATTCACAAATTATTTCAACTGATTAAAATCAAAACTTAAAACACATAAACAAACTCCGTAAAATTGATATATTTCAAGGCAATTCCCCTTCATTATCCTTAATCCTAGTATAGCAACTCCACTAATTATTGGGTTTAACAACCCTTTCCCCGTTTTAAGAGTTCAGTTTTAGTGTCCCCGAGGCCAAGTTTCGCCCACTTGTGTGGGTTTTCCCTGCAGCGAAAATGGAAGAAGTGACCACAATGACGACTGCCATAAACTGCAGCAGTTTAATTGCAAGTTGCAGCGAACTCGGACCACTCTCTGGCCAATTACGAGTCGGGAGGCGGCGCGGGGAGGTGGGGAGAACTAAATCAAATCTCCGGGCAAAGAGACCTGGTCGAAACGTGTGTTAAATGTACACCGGAAGAAAATACTTATACTTAAAAAATAATAACAAATTAAATAATTCTGGTAAGGTTTTCTATGCTATTTTATTAATTTAATAAATACTAACGCAAAAAAGCTTTAATTATGGTTTGTTTTTTAACAATATCAATAGATATCGATTTAAAGTTAATAGAATTTTGATATTTCCTATCTTTTTGAGAGCATAGTGAAGTATATATATTTTTCTCCCAGTGTAGACTTGTTTTCCCATTCTAGCCAGAAATAAGGACAGCTTGTTGCATTGAAAGCGACACTGGAAATGCATTTTCCATGAGCGAGAACCAGCGTTTCTGTACCCATAACTTCCATCCACGCTTGCTTCCACCTGCAGCTGCTTTAGCATCATTATTATGTTTTGCATCATTATTATCATCATTATCAGCAGCAACAGCAGCAGCAGCAACTGCAGCTGCAGCAGCGACATCATTTTCGCCTTCATCGTCGGCCACTTGTCTTCTGCTCTTGTTTCGCATTCCTATTTCTATTTCTATTTCCATCTCCGGCAGCCTTTGGCAGCTTCCGCTTCGAGGGAGTGTGAAAGTGCACTGGGAGAAAATAAACACAACAAACCAGCACCCGCCGCAATCACAACAAATTACAAAGAAATGCAAGTTGAAGAGTGAAAAAAAAGAATTTGTGACAACGATTTGTTTAAGAAAGTAAACAAAAATAAAGGGATAATAGAACATCAATTGCATGTATATTTCTTTCAGTGTACCCCTGTTAAGGGTAATGTTTTCTGGGGGGTGATTGTGGCAACTTCCCTTCCGATTGCGTAGGTGCTTCGCTCGTGGCCATCTTTCGGCTTTAGTTTGCCATTTTTCTTCATCTTTTGTGTGTGTGTTCGCGCCCTGATGAATTCGTTAGACGCCACCCACCGCCCATGGGCGTCCTTGCACCTTTCGGGGGCAATCGTGCGCAGGTTGTAAGCAACAACAAGAGCAACAACAACGGGCACTGCTTCAGAATGAAAACAAAAACCGCAATAAGTGAACATTTCAGTGTCGCATCCTTGACGTCAGTAGCAACAGCATGAAAATCAGAGGAAAATCAGGAGGAAAGCATCCCAGGAATGCAAGCAAACTAGAAGAAAATCCTTGGCAACTGATAAGAATTCAAGCTGAAAGTCAACAAGGAATAGATAAGCCTTGAAACAGCAGAGAAGCGGAGTGGTTCTCCAAGGACTCTCTCGTTCTGTATGCTAACCAACTTAAGTAAGAATAAATTGAGATTAAAACTACTTTCAATGGAAAACTGTTGATTTTTTTTGTATATAAAAATATCTTGCAACTAACCAAAGCCTAGAAATTAATCAAGGTAGCCTCTGCTTTCCCATCAAAGCAACCCTCGCTCGCAGGCTGTCATCCTGGCAGACTGGCTCCCATTCAGTCTAGCTATCGACACCCCAGAAACCGTAGAAACATGAATTCTCTTAAAAACTTTTTGGTATTTCTCGGCCTTTTCCCAATCATCTGGCTGCTACCAGATGGAGCCATGGCTAAGCCCTTAAGCAAGAAGGGGCACTTCTTCAACTACGACGACGAGCTGGACTACTTCCAGCTGCAGGACCTGGAGAAGCCAAGCCAGAGGGATGAGTTGGAGCCGGGGAAGAACCTGTACCAGATGCCCGCCAAGCCGGTGCTCTCCGAAGACGATGCAGAGCTGGCTCTGATGACCGACATGTCCATCTACACCGACAACGATGTGGCCTGGGAGCACGAGCACGGTCGCAGCGGCGTCTTCCGGGGTCCTGCCAAGGAGCAGAAGCTGCGCTCGCCGCCTGTGTCCCAGAAGCCGCTATCCGAGCTGCTGCCCATGTTTCCCTCGAATCCCCTCATTGACGTAGATTGCTTCGACACGCAGGACATACTGGACTCCACGGACATGAGCATCGGCAAGTGGAACTGGATGGAAAAGATTCTCAGGCAGCAGGCTCTAAGGCTCTAGTGACTCAATCATCGAGCCTTGGTGTTGAGTTTTCCTTTGCATTTTGTATATATATTTATATTATTATTATTGTTCAACTGACAAAAACAGACAGTAAACAAAAACACACAACCAAGACGATTTACTGGCATTTGTCTTGCACAGAAACCTTTACGGATCTGCGATCGTTGAAGGAGAATATTAATCACAAAGAGTTCAATGGAATCATGCTGACTTGTAAGCTTTAAAAAAACTAGCACAGGAAAGCCTTTTGAATTAAAATTAATGCATTTTTGGCATAATTATGACAATTGAAAGACCTTTATTTTGTAGTTTTCTTTTAATATTTTAGGAAATAAATTTATCCTTTCACGGCATTGGAAGCTTGCAAAACCGTGAAGAAGTCATTTCCGACCCTATAAAGCATATATATTCATGATCAGCATTAACAGGCGAGTCGATCTAGCCATGTTTGGGCGAAACAAAATTTTACTCAAATTTTTGCAAAAATTGATAAGGGGTTACATCGTCCAAATTTTCAAAAAATCAATAAAAATTTTAATTTAAAAAATTTGAAAGTCAGTATGCAGATTTTTTAATCTTAGAAAAACTAGCACAGAAAATGTTTCCAATTTAAAATTAATGCATTTTTGGCAAAGTTATGATATTTGAAAAACTTATATTTTGTTGGTAATTTCTAGTACATTAAAAATATGTTTTAGTATTTTTCAAATACTATTTCCTAGTAACTTCTGGTATTTCTTTTAGTAATTTCTAGAACTTTTCCTCTTAGTAATTTCTAGTATAATGTACAGTACTATGTTCCAGAAATTGATGTTTTTTTTCCTGTAAATTTCAGTATTATTTTTTAGTTATAAATATTAATTTCAGTTGCATCTGGCACTCTTTCAGTGATTACTTCAACTTTTCCAATAAAACCCCTCACCCCATGCTTAGTAAGAGAAAACTCTCTTAAATTTAAAGACGGAATCACTTTAGCAATCAATATGGAAGTCCATATAGGACGAAACTTTCAATTTGTTGCTCAACTTTCTGCCGCATCATTGCATCGGATCAAATCAACTTTGACTGATTTTCCTGTTGAGTCAGCTGGAAGTTTTTCCCTGTTTCCCTGCTCCCCTAAGAGGGGGCCACCTCTAATTCTTTTGTGTCGAATGGCGTTAAATCAGAGATGGGACCAGAAGTAGGGGGAAATTCGGGGAAAGCTCGGAAAAAAAACTCGGTAGGTGTCAAAGGCAGTCAATCATTCAGTCCTGCACTCGCCTGCAGTCCCTGAGCCCCGACCGAGTCCTGTCAAATTAGTGCAGCCTACTTTCAGTTGTCAAGGCTCACAAAGGATAGACGGGAAATTCGTTGGCACCCGGAAAAAGGAAATTAAATTGCAAGGAAACCTATTTACATTTTGGAATTTCCTCGACAATTTCACATACACTTTCTGTAGGGTTGAATCATGAATTTCATTTCTCTTTCTTCAGTGAGCAAAATTGAGAAGCAACCATGAAGAAAGTAGCTTTATTTACTCAAAATTAATAACCAAACACAAATATACACTCGCACACCCGCACACACACTTGCACACTTGTGGGTGCAACTGTGGGTGCTGTTATTTGCCAACCGCTTGTCGCTCAAGTTGCCTCGCAATGGCTCAAAGCTATTTTCAAATTGTTTTCTCAGTCATCGAATCGAAATCGAAATCGATTTGCAAGAACACAGCACCCCCTCGGCCGCTCCGTCCCTCTGCCCCGCCTAGAATCAACACACACACAGTAGCACTTAGCAGGAATTATGTCCAGGACGTAGTTAAAATGTTTATGGCCTACTTCAAGGATTCACCACGCCTCGCCTCGCCAGTGTCGTCCTGTGATTTATTTCCGCTGATAAAGTGCGGAATTGGAAAGCGATTTGCACAAAAACAAATCTCTTTCCGGCTTTTGTCCGCTCAGCTGATTGTTTTTATGGCCACGCCGATTGTTTCGTCGCCTTTTCGCATGCGTTCTTCTTACATTTTCTCTTTTATTTTTTTGTACCAATATTTTTTTTAACTTTTATTGGGGATGTTTTGTGTGGTCCGCTGGGTATGGGTGTAATAACTTATCGGGGGCTCAACGCTCTACAACTTTTCTGTGGGCTTTATTAAATTGTTGGCCGCCGCGGCGTTTAATAAACGAGAAATAGCTGGCAAGGCAACGCGCCACATGGCGTATACTTGATGTGTCAAGCGTGGGGCAGAAGGCAGAGGACGAGGGAAAGGGGGGATAAAAGAAGGAAAATGTGAAAAAAAGAAAAGGAAAAAGGCAAAGAGAAGGGAGAAAGACGAAGGAGAGGAGCAAGGTAACAAGAGAAGGGATCGTGGCCAAACCGCAGCTTAAATGCCAGTTTAAAGACGGCACCAAGGTGTGTTGGCCCAAACTGAATTATGAATGAACGAAAGGTGGAAAAATGCGCCAGCTGCGTCAGTTGTACAGAGAGAGAAAAAATGTAGTACTTAAAGCTGGAAAATTAAGCTCAATTGGGGTAGAAATAATTTACCATTAGGTCAGGAATTTTTAAGGAAACTCTACTTAAGAAAAGTAGCTCTTTTTCTTTTTTTTGGAAGTTTCAGTTTGCTGAGTTGTACTTTGTTCTTGGCATTCCTTTAAGGTTTTGCTTTTTTTTTAATTTTCCTCCTATGAACCCCTGATTTCTCTCAGTGCTAAGCACCCAGCTTCCCTGCCTGCCGCCTTGCACTTTGCACTTGTCTCTCGGCAAGGTCAAGCCCGCGGTAAGGCGGCCTGGCCCGAGTGGGTTAAGCGCAGGAAGGAGAAGGGAATGGAGGAGGAGATGACGATGAAGGAGAAGCAGGAAGAGCAGGAGGAGGGAATGGTTCTCGCTGGCTGCTCTGAACTTGAACTTTGTCAGGACCGAAAACAGATGCTCGCTGTCTCTGTCTGCTAAGTCGGCTTTAATTATGGCAGACAACACTTTGCACGCGTTGTTAGGGTCAAAGGAGAAGGAGAGGGAGAAAAAGGAGGAGGAACAGGAGCAGGAGGGGCAAGAGGAGAAAGGTAGAAAAGGAGGCGCGAAATAGGGGCAGCTTCTCTCGGGGGCGTTTGAAAAATACTGCTGGTCTTCAGTTACCGCCGAGCAATTAGAGGCGAGGCTACAAATTCTTCACACGCGTCGCACATAAATTCGGTGGCCCAGCACAGTGGGGCTTCGTTACAAGGGACTCAAAAAAATAAGGTCATAAAAATAGAAAAAAATAAAGAAATTATAGATGAAATTGGCAAGTAAAATATTAATCAAGGTTCCCTAAAAATTGTTTATAATATAAGCATTTAACAAAAGGCTCCCCATGAGGGACATGAACTATGTTCAGAAACAGCTGTTTAAACCAAACTACAGCTTGTTTATTTTTTATATTATAATTATAATGCTTAAATAAGATTTCTGCTAAAAAATAACCATTAAGTTTATCTTTATATTATTTTTTATATTTATTTATTAACTTATATTATTTATTTCTTTCATAACTCGAAATTCCCCTGAATTTGGAGTTCACACTGTACAAATACAAAAATACCGAGCTGGCGACAAGAATTCCCTGCATTCTCGCATAATTCTCGGCCATATTTTCCGCTATTTATTTAGGGGAAAAACTTTGCACTCCATCCACACCTAAGGACACACGCAGGACGTACATGCTCTCGCCAAAAGTTAAATATTACGCCCGTACCTTGGCCCCGCCGCGATACGAACTCATAATCATATTCATGACAATTTAATGGCATCGTTAGATAGGCACCGCCGACTCAGTCGCCTGGAAGTCCTGCGCAGCCACAGGAGGAGTCTGTTTCATTTTTTTGCCCCCCTCACTTTTGCGCCGGCGGCTGTCCATTGCGGGGAGTCCCCGCAAAGGGCAGACGGGCAGAAGGGGCAACGGGGGGAAACGGAAACGGAGGCAGTGGTGGCAACTTCATAAATTCACAGGCAGCAATAATCTGGACACGTTGAAGCTGTAAAGTTTTCCGGTGGTGCTTCCGCTTCTGTCTCAAATTAACTTTATTACCTTCGCGCCAAGGCAACACAATGGGAGCAACAACAATGATGCCATAAATAGAAATAAAAAATGTAAGTAACTTGGAGTAACAGGTAAATGAAATAAATTAATTAGAATGGAAGGGAGAGCACTCAAATCATGATTTTTAAAATTTAAAAATAACTAAATAAAAGTATATCGAAGGTTCTTAAAAAGGTCTTCTTAAGAGTGTGACTACTCCTGACTTGTTTTATATTTTAATAGTTATGTTAATTAAAAACCCATTAATTTTATATATCTTTACACTGGAAAAAATAATAAAAGCGCTCTTGTAATTCCCCTGCCTACGAATTTTTGGCAAACTTTTTAATGACTCAATATCCTTTTTCCATTATCAAAGCTCAATACGACTTAATTTCAGAACTTTTTTATGGCCTCTCCTAAATCTCGGTTATACTTAAATCTTAATTACAAAAAAATTGATTTTTTTACTTACCGAATGCTGAGTTTTTAATATTTTTTATTTTGTAAATATTGTTTTTGTGGCGTTATTTTCGTTGATGAACATTTTTTCGGTTTACAAATATATATATTTTTTCGATTTGCGACACATATACACATAAGTACATACATATACATACATATATACATACATACATACATATATATATATATACATACATACATATTTGCGGGTGTGTGTGAGTGTTGTGCGTGTGTGTGTGTGTGTGCGTGTGTTGAGGGGGTGGCGGGTCAGGAATAGAAGAGAAAAAGAAACGAATATATAAATTTCCTCATATATGCACAGATATATATTTATAAATATTTATCAAATGATGAGATTTCTTATTTATTTATTTTCTTGGGAGGAGGGGGGGGGAACATGATATGGCTGAGTGTGTGTATGTGTGTGTGTGTGTGTGTGTGTGTGGCATGCAGGATAAAAGGCTGGAAGGAGATAGACTAAAGGCATCTACAGAGACAACACAGAGATATATATATCTAGAAATATGTTACATTTTGTATATTTCAAAAAAGCAAGAAACAAACGCATTTTCTACGACTTACTTACCTGGGTCAAGGGTCGCAGGATACAAGCGAAGGAAAATCTAATAAAACAAAAAAGCTTTTTCGACAGCAATCAGAATCAGAAATCGGTATCGGCTTCAAAGTCAGAGAGAGAGAGGGTCCTTGGGAGCCTTTGGCAATTGTTAAATGCTGACATCTATTGATTTTGACAAAATAAAATATGCGTTTCGAGTGGGGAACAGGCTTTCTTTTCCTCCCCCTCCCCCACCCCGCAGAAGGGTGAACTTTATTTGATTGTTTGGCCTCAACCCCCCGTCGGTTTCCGTTTCTGTTCTCCCGTTCCTCGGTTCCCCCGTTTCAGTTTCGGTTTGTGTTCCGTTTCGTTTCCAGTTTATCCGCCTGTTGCCATCCGAAACCGAATGTCACGTTTCGCTTTTATTTCAATTTGCAAGACGAGCGCCAGGGACATGGGACAAGGGACGAGGGACGAGGGGAGGAGGGGATCCTGGGCGGTCCTCCGCAAATCTGATTTTGAACTCAATCAAGCGTGTCGGGGCCCCGGCTAACAGTTACAGTTACGCCACGTTACGCCCATTTCAGCCAGGTTAAAATCACAGGCAGAAACCACACACAGGACACTGTGGTGTTATTACAACATTTTCCAATATAAAATTAAATTAATTAAATTAAAATATATAAATCATTATAGTCCCTAAGCTTTCCTAAATAATGCAACATATTTGCAAATTGTAACAAATAATCAACATTTTTAAGGGTTTTATCATAAGCCTAACTATTTTTGTGTCCACCAATATATGAACATACATTTATAACCAATTATTCCCATTAAAAAAAATACAAAAGAACCTTTCCCACTTAATCGGCTTACAGACCCCACTGTACCCACAAAGGGCCCACTGTGATTTAATGGAATGCACTCGCGTGTGTCCATGCCGCCCCCTGACAATGGCTTTTGGCCAGAATTTTAGCCAGGACGGCGCGCTCTCTGTGGACACAACGTGCAGTGCATTTGATTCGATTAACGCTGCCGCTGGCAAATATTTCGCCGGCATCGGATGCATCTGCATCCATCATCCGGAAGCCAGGTGGGCCAGCAGCTCGATCATGCACGGAGCACGGAGCACCTGGCAGTTGTTGCCTTGTATCTCGCATCTGTCAGATGCATTTGGCCAAGTCCGATTAGGACCCACACATGGCAAATCAATTTGGCAAATGGCAGGGATATATATAGGGAATACAGAATGATATAGAGAGAGCAGGACATAGAGTCCTGTTCGTAGCATATTTCTGGGCGAATGCGAAGCAGAAATCATTGCGCCTCGCTTAAAATTGTTTGCCCATCTTGTAAACATTTCTACAACAAGTTTTTTCGTTCCACCAGAAAGAGAGAGAGAGAGAGAGAATGTGTGGAAAATGTGGGAAATGCAGAAAATACATAAAAAGTGCCTGTGTGTGTGTGCTGATGCACAAGATTACAGATTTTCGATTTCCTTCACTTGCAGCACACAAACGTTTGCCTTGCGGTTTCCTCTATGATTTCTATGCTCTTTCAAAGGGTAGTGCCTTTTAAGGCAGAAGTTTGCCATGAAAACATCGATAAATATCGATACAAAGTCTCTTTCAGAAGTTAGTATCTCTCAAGTCAGGATCAAAGTTCGTTTCAAAGTTCCTAGAAAGCGGTTTTCTTTGGGTTCATCTACATAAGTCATTTTCCATTAAATTATAATAATTAACTAACAAAAAGAATCTTTCAAACGTCTACAAAATATTATAAACAAATTTTGAACATTTCTTAAGGGGTATCAATTTTCAATTATAATATTTTAAATTTATATACTCTGTAAAGAGATTTTTTAACCTTATAAAAACTAATTAAGAATTGAAATCAAGACATTTTTAGCTTAGTTACGTTCGATTTTTCCAATTCAATAAACTATATATTCGCCGGGTATTGGCTTACGAAGTTAACTTCTTCCTAGTTATAAATATTTTTATTTAAAAGGAATTTGAAGAGGGATTCTGATTCTATGAAATTATCCCGCTATTAAATTAATACTCTTTCTTACAGAAATATATTTAAACCAAATCGGATCATTTGTTTAAAAAATTCGTTAATATTTTATATAGAATGCTCTTTAATTAATTCTTTAATGCTACATAATAAAACACTGATCAAACATAGTTTTCCAAATTGTTGCTTAGCTTTATTTCCACCAATTTCAGTTAAAAAGGAGAAACCTTTAGCATTTTACGAATAAATGAAGCCATGAAATAGTGAATCCTTGAGCTGTGAAAGCCGCATAAAATGCCAGAGGAGCCACTAGGACCGAATGCAACTGCAATGGTACGTTCCCTTTAGCATCCTCGTTCATGGAGGAGAAGTAAAAAAATATAAAAAAGCCATAAGGACAGTCACAACTCCCTCAGACTTGACACATGTTCCTCTTACGCTTTTATGGCACATAATCAAATGGTTGGATTTAGCTGTTTAATGAGCTCGTTCCACATCAACTGTCCCCGCACATCAGCACCTACACACACACACATAAATACAAACACAGAAAATACACTAAACATAACTATATATAAAATATAATATATATTAAGTGATGTATTCAAAACTATAGAAATCAACAAGAAAATCTGAATGAACATTTACTTTGCAAACCAAAGTAGTTTCTATCTTTTAATCTTTCGTTTTGGTAACATATATAAATGTAGCCTGATTTATCACCTAATTAACATCTACTTTCGCAACATTTCTCTCAGTGTGGAACCCAAAAAATATCACATTACTACCGACTGAACTGAACTGGCAAAAAAATAGGGACTGCCTGGAGGGACTAGTGCTAATCCCCCCTTTTGCTATGCAGTTAAATTTATGTGCGTCTTTTATTGGTTCTAAAAAACAAAACAACAACAAAAAAGTATTAAAACAAAGCAAAAAAAATTAAAGAAAATGTGAGGAAAAAATAGGGGGAAATGTGAAATACCAGAAACATGGTCATAAAAAGTAAAAGGGAGGCGGGGAGAGAAGGCCAAATGAGATATGAAACGGAGTCCGGGCGAGGGATTTATTTTTAATTTGATTGAATTCCGTTTCCTTGAGCTTTTTAATTAAAAACGGAAAAGGGAAAACAATAAAACCACTTGCTTTTTGCACTCATATTGAATGTCCTTTAAGGGAATATGTATTTTACACAAGAATAGGAAAGGTCAGCTTCTACGTTGAGAGCCTCTAAAAAATATAACAGAAAAACTTAAATTAAACACCAAAAACCACATATGCGATGTTTATGTTTTACTTTTTAATCCTTTTTTAATTTAAAGTTGACACTAATGAAACCACAAATAAAACAGCAGCTTAATTTATATAAATAAAAGATGTTATGAAACTCTAGCTCATACATTATTGCACATATATTCGACGCATTTTAAAATGTAACTTGTTTATAATTCCTTTTCTTTTAAAATTAATTAAAATCTGATTCATTTAAAGTTTCTTCTGTTTAAATTCCTATTCTTTAAGTTCTTAATTAAAGCGATGCTGCAACGTCGTCTTGGACTTACTTCCCAGTTGCTTTGTGGCCTCGCCCCCGCAATTTATTTGCAAAATAACTTTCAGCAGTTGCGGGCGAGAGACGTAAATCGAAACTGTGTGCATTGTGTTTAGGATGTGGGATGGCATCCCCTTTGTTTTGCAACTAATAAAATAGAATCTGAGGAGCAAAGCTCCCCTTGCCACTCGGCAGATTTCGCACAATTAAAATGCAACCAGAAATTGCTTAAAATCCCAAGGCACTTTCATTTAATTCCCACAAAAAAAAGAAATCCAATTCCAGCCATGTGAAATGGAATCCCTGGGCAGGACGCACTCCCGCATTAAAATGCCATTTGTAAATGTCAGAAAGGCAATTAAAATTAGTTTTTGCACGAGTTTACCTTTGTCTCATTTGCGGTCGCCTCGTTTTCATCGACAATGTTGTGGATGTTCAGAACCATTTCACATTCCCTCTAATTCAATTCGACACACATATTTAATATACATTTAATATGCATTTCGTGTCCCAAGGAGCAGGACAATGCTCCAACGCAGCCCGGCGAAAGCCAACTGACTGGCTGACTGGCCAGCAGGCTCCGTTCCACGTCCATTATAGCCGCGTTTGCGATACGCAAATGTTTATTTAGACCGGAATAATTGAGGAGTTGACCAGAACATTTGGGGAGATACTTACGCTGTGCTAAGGGCTTAAACCTAGACTAGAATGGCATTTAGTATTTGTATTAGAGGCAGTTAGAGCGGAAAGTGAGAGAGAGAGAGAGCTTGCAACTACTTTTCAGCTAATGACAAAAATGTGTGTGAGTGCAGGAAGTAGCTGATGTCCTTTTGGCTGCTTCCTGGCCTCTCCAGCTGGTCGAAGGATCCGAGCGTTTGGGAGTGTGAACAAAAGGAAGTTGAGTTGAAAACGAAAGCCAAGCCAAATATTTCTCTAGCTAAAATGCTAAAATGCAAAAATCCAAAAAGACCAAAAGGCAAAAGGCAATGAAAGTAATGCGTTCGCCCTGGTTTTAGTTTCGGTTTCGGGTTGTGCGTTCGTTGTACTTCATTTAGTTGAGATACCCTTGCAGATGTCACTTTTAGATATAATATCTTGTAAATAATTTATACAATTTCTGAAAGTTTCCGTTTATTTTCTAGGTTTTTTTTGGTCTTTGAACTAATTGATTCTATACATTACTTGGGGAGTTTGAATATGTTCATTACCACATTTTCTAAATAGAATAACGCATGTATATCAATTATAGTCTTTACATATTTAGATTTGAAATATAAATATGGATTTACAAAGCCCAAATAATGTAGAATATATGCTCATAATTTTAATAAATTCTCTGTATTAAAGTTAAGCCCTTTTTTAGTTTTTAATGAAAATACTAGATAAGTGAATGCAGTTCATGCTTTTATAGATAAAATTAAATATTTAAAAAGCATTTAACAATTTATGACTATTAAATTTATAACTAATTTATATTAAAATCACAATTACATCTTTTCAAATTTGAATTAAACTTGTATTTTAAATGTTTGTTTATTAAACTGTGAGTTAACTAACAAAATTTTAATAGATAGCTTAAACCTAAAGTCGTCTAAAAGTCTTACTACAAATATTGCATATTATAGTTTTAATATTTAAAAAGGAAATTTAAGTCAAGAAATTCATGTATTACTTATTATATTTAAATTACAAAATTTAATGAAACTGTACTTAATCATTGATCATTCTTTTGTTGATAAATTCCTAAAAATAATCTCCTAACTTTTCTCTTTAACATTTTCCTGCAAGGGTATCCTTAGCGTCCGAATATAGTTGCATTTTTTCGCTTGACTATTTTTACTATTATTGTTTTATTTCTTTTTTTGTTTTTTTTTTTTGAAGAACATCACGCACTTTGCTACTTAGTGAGAGGAGGAAAAAGGGAATAGTCAATGTCAATGTTTTTCCATGTGGTGTTTTCTGTTTGTTCGGATGAGGGGGTGGCAGGGGTGACAGGGTGGCATGGGTGACACGGGTGACAAGGCTGATTCGTGGAGATACTCACCCCAATCCTGCCGAGCAGCAGGGCATCCATTTCGCCGCCGTTTTGGGCCACCGGAACTGTGGTTATCACCGATATGGTCGGCTCCTGTTGTCCACTCAAATCGACCGACATGCCGCTGCTTTGCTTTATATATTTTGTTTTACTTTGTACGAGGTTTTAGGTTTCTTTTTTCTTTCTTATTTTTTTTAGTTATATATACTATATATATTGGGTAGTTGTGTGTGTGTGTGGCCCGATCGTTGTACTTTGGTCGTTACGATTATGGTTATGTGCGGTAGTTATTATTTTATGACTAGTGATACTATTGTTGTTGTTGCAATTCAGTCGTCGTCGTCGTGGGTTTCGCTTTTTGGCAAAAATGGAGCAGAAACTGCAGCAAAATTCATTTAGTTTCCATTTTAATCATTTACTGAATTGTCAAAGGATATAGGGCAAAGATATAATGTATCCATTGACTTTAATTATAAGCTCAGTTCTTCGGGGAATTTCTGATTGCTTGTTATCACAAATAAATGGCTTCTTGGTAAATAGTTTATCTCCCCTTCGAGTCATCAAAGGCTTTTCCTTTTTCCGGGAAAAACCCGCCTTTGATGTGCGTTTTTCACGGGGGCAGCTGCCACTTTCCAGGGCAGCTTTACAGGGTATCAGGTGGCTGGCTCACAAATAGCAATTCCAATACGCCGCAATTCTAATTAAGCAACGCGAGGAGAGGAGCTGCTGCTGCTGTGGCAGTAATTCTCGAGGGAAGGAGACAGAGGGATTTACAGGAAAACTGGGAGAAAGTGAGGGGGAGAAAGACAGGCAGAGAGAGAGAGTATAGAGAGGGAGTGCAGGTTAGCTAAAGACAGGAGACCGAGAGCAGCGACCCGGCACGTCTGTCAATAAACACCGGAAGACATATGACAACTGACAGGCCCGATAAATACATATATATACTATATACTATATATATAGAGTACATATACACAGAGAAAATAATGAAAACTAAAGAAATTTATTGATTCTTCAAAGAAATTATGCAAACATGAATAAGTCTCAAGTAAAAACATATTCTTACAAAAAAGAAGCCTTAAAAATATGACTCTTTACTTTAAAATATTTCTCCAACATTTTCAGCTTAATTTCTATGAATATTTATTTATTTATATTATATTTAGGGACTTTATGTTCTTGTACTTTTATTTAAATAGAAACAAATTTCTCTCAGTGTCAACATTTCATATTCATGTGTGTAGCCCACGGCGGCTGCTGCTGACACGTTGAAAATTTCATCTTCAAAGCTGAAACGTCTGTGTTTGTCCCCAATGACTATGGCTCCCCTCCTCCTCCCCCATTTCCACCATTTCCACCATTTCCACCTGTGCCTGGGCCACGCGTCGTATGCGCAATTTGTAAACGCTGAAAATTTGTATTAACGGCATTACACACGCTTTACGAGCAGCCAGGGAAATGGAATAAAAGCCAGAACGAGCTGAAAATCAAGCGGGCAAGCCAGCACGGCAACAAAAAATCAAGAGTCCCCAGATTAAAATGCAATTTAAAGCAACTTCTGACTTGACTTCTTCTTAAATAAGATTAGTTGGTGCAGAAAATGTAAAAGAGTTTTCTGGCCACAGAGTGTAAAATAGTATTTCTTTTCCTTTACTTTTCTGTACAAGTTTGAGAGGCCATCAAAAGACATCAGAACAACTTTTGGCTTGGACATTTTTTGGGTTAACTTTTCGCCGGATTTCTCTGGGGGGAAATGATTGAGTACTTAAAAAGATAATGCCGCCGAAAACGGTGTGAAAAGTTTTGTCCAGGAAACACCGCCGGAAGTTATGAAGTGCGTTCGCTCCGCTCCGCTTCGTTCCGTTGCGCTTCATCGGAAAGCAATTCAAGTTGACAACTGAATGACGGCGGTCAAGTGGCAACAACGGAAGCGGAAACGAAGCGAAAATGGTGGCAAGTAATTTAAAATTCCACGCCGAACGCACACCCGTGCGTTTAAAGCGCGTGCTAATTTGGCTTTAATTTGCATTTTAATGCTTCGTGCTCATAATGTGCCCAAGTCAAGCAACGAGGCGCATGCGTGATATGCAAAAATGGTTGAAAGCACTTGGGAAAATTATATTTCTTACTAATTTGATTATTTTCTTATTTTTTAGAATATTTAAAATATAAATCTTTTAAAATAACAACTTTATTTGAGCTGAAACAAAACGTTATTACTACTTAGGATCCTCCAACAATTAAACTCCTTCAAAAAGTGCATGAAAGTATACAATGTTATATTAAAAATACCAAATTCAGTGTATATTTCATATAAATTACATTTATAAATACAACTTAATATTAAAAACTTATAAATAAGTGCAACGATTCAAAGTGCAAGAATAGTTTAACATCTTTCTTTCAGTGTGTGGAAAAAGGGAAACGCGGAAAAAAAGGGGACAACGCACTCGTATCATCTGCATTAATATGCAAATCGAAAGAAGTGGGCCCAAAAACGCACTGCATACATATTTATACAGCCGGAAACAAGGACTCCGACGAATCAGATTCCGCAACCAGATTCTGATTCAGTTGTGGATTTTGGATTTCGGATTCTGTCTGGGATTGAGTACAGAACAGAGGCCAGAGAGCCAGATGCAGTCCACAGTTTTCACACACAACAGCCAAGGCCACGCCCATGAGAGGTGAACCAAGGTGACACAGAACCTATAAAGGTGTTCTTTGGGCTTACTTTCTTCTCCATTAACCGGAAATTGAAGCAGTATCTCCTCATTCGAAAGGGAAATTAATTTATTTATTGATTAAACATTTGATTTCAAATATTACCTAGATTCTTCCAAATTCAATTTAACTTTAATTATTTTATAACCAATTAAAAAAAGATCCCTTGGCTGCCATAAAAGGCTTCTACCTTTTAAAATCAGGCACCAGCTGAGGAAAAACGGAGCTTGGCTTGGCTCAGAGTTTGGGTTTTAGGGTAAAATTACACCAAGAGCCCCGCGGCACCCCTTGAGCGCATTCAGCTGTCGAGTTTCGCTGGGTAAATGCAAATAATTGACAGCGACTCGACAGTTTCCACTTGCAGGAACCGGAAACCGGCGGCAGGCAACCGAAATCCTTAGGAATCTGGCTTTAGTGGCTCGTATTTATTTATTTACTCTCCTGCTGCCGCAACAGTGGCAGTGCTTCTCCTAATTTGGCTATATTTTCCTTCTACTTTTTTGTTTTCTTTGGCCTGCGGCTTTGTCTCTGAAAATATAAAGAAATGGCCGCAACATAATTTCCGCTTTGACTGCCTTACTGCCAACTTATTTGCCGGCACTTCTTCTTTGTTTTCTCTTTCTTCTTTTTTTTTCTGTTCTCCTTTTTTTTGGCTTAATTTTCCTACACTTTTTTCTAATTTTCATTTGAACTTTTCCGGGGGGTGCTCGGGCACGCTTCGTTAGTTGGTCCTGGCGCTTTTCGAAGGGCGCGAAATTTCCACTTTGTTGGTCTTAATTAAATTGCATTGAGCAGCTCTCGGGGGCGGGGGAGGGGAAATCTGTCGGAGGGGGACTAGGAGCTGGGAGCTGGTCCTTCTGGGGACCTAAGAAGGAAGCACTTAAAGTGCCAAGCCTGGTGACACACCGCCAACGTCCTTCCCCTTCCAGCTTTTACAGCTTTTTACTTGCTGCGGCTTCGCCACGCCAATCGCTCATAATTACAAGTGTTCCCTTACGCCAGAGCCAGAGCTCCCCCGCTCTATCCCCCGTGCCCATCCCTGTCCCCATCTGCATCCCCATGGCTCATGATAAAAGCCACATCGATTGAAATGAAGCTGGAACAATTCAAAGCGAACGAGCAAAGGACGACACATGTCCCAGCAGCCAGCTCAAAATTTAATGTAAATTCCTTGCCAGCTTCTGGGGAGTCTGAGAAGCACTGAGAGAAAAGTATTTTTTGTTCTTAATTCAACTGGTTTGGGCTTTTGGGAAAATACCTTAAAATTTGTACATAGTTCCTATAATGGTATCTTAGTTAATACAATCTAATTGGGTTTTCATTTCATTTTATTTATTAATGTAATAATTTTTAATTACTTTTCTCTATCTGCCTTCACTTAGTTTTTTATAAACATGAAGTATATTAATTGTTATTTTAATAGAGTTAATTAAAAGCAATGCCTATTCATTCAAAATAATGTGCAATAATAAATCTACCAACAAAATAAATGCACACAAAGTGCTCGCATGATAATCCTATTTATTATTTATGCATTGTTTCCATTCAGCAGGACGAAAGGTATATATTTCCTGCCTGTTTTAATTGCATTTTTTTTTATATATCTATATATACTATTTTTTGTCATGTAACAATCTCTTTCCTCGCGGGCAGTGTGTTTTTGTGCAGTATGCTTCATGCAAATTGACTTTCGCTCCGGTTTTGGCCTGGTCCGGATCGTTTGACATGTTTTAGCCACAGATTTTGCAGCTCGGATGTCAGAAATGCCGCAATTGGGCGTTTAATTGAGCGGAAGGTGGAGGTGAAGGGTGAAGGGTGAGTGGGAGTGGGAGTGGGAGTGGGAGGTCCTTGGGGAGGTCCTTGCGACTGGATGAAAGTTAATTAAAATGCGCTTTTAAGTTATTCACATATTTATTTGCACTCGACTGGCGCCATATGAGGAATGCATTTTTAATGTGAAACGGAGTCCTTTGTGTCCTTTCTTTCTCGTGAAAAAAAAACAACAAGCCTGGGAAAAGCAGAGCTTGCCTTTCTTTTAAATATTTGATTTGTAACTTTGGTAAATTAAACGGTATTTATTTGGTTGCCAGGATATTTATTTATAGCTTAAAAATTTGTATCGAATCCTGAAGCAGAATTTAATTTGGCCTTTTGCCAGGATTATTTGGAATATTTAAGCACTTGAAAAGTCAGATTTTGGTCAGCTGCAGCATTAATTGCTGAGGGTGACCTACAGGCGACCTTGCATGCCCCAAGCCACCCTCTCACCTCCTCCTAGTCTTCTCCTAGCCTCCTGCTGCTGCTTCCCCTCCTTAGCTATAACCCTTGGCTATAGTCCCTCGTCGTCCTTGCCCTTGTCCTCGCCCCAGCCAAGTCCTTGCCAGGATTCCCTGGCTACCTGCAGCAGCTGCCGGCCATTTGGGATTTGCCAACGAGAGCTGCTGATGCGGCAAGCAACTAACTACAACAACCAGAGAGAAAAATCATAAAAAGCAGCCACTGCCACAGCTACAGGATTCTGTTTCAGCTTCAGTTTCGGTTTCAGTTCTGAGCTGCACTTCCCAGGGATTCAGCTTTCAGAAGGACACGCGACGGCATTGACGGATTGTTTCAACAATTTCAGCAAATTTGCCCGCTCAAACAGAAAACTTAAGTTCTTTTGTTGTCTTTTTGTTATTTTTTTTTAGCTTCTAGTATTTTGATCAAATTTAGACAACATTCAAGCCCAAAACGAAATCAAATAACAAAAAAAAAGGGTTAAGATGGGCAGAAATAAAAAAGGGAAAAATTATACGAGGTAAATATATATTAAATAATATTTTGTATATTAATATATTGGATAATTAATATGAAAAATAAATAAATATAGAAACAACATTATATATACTATTTCATGTATATTATATAATTTAATAAATTATTATATATAACATAAATTTAAATTGTTTTGAATTGATTTCTGGGTGAGCTTATCTGATAATGTTTAAGATATGTGATTATATTCCAATTTAAACTATTTATTAGTTATTTTCTTAATAAATTTCAATACATTTCTCTCCCTGTGGCACCCATTGTTGTGGTGGCAATGTAAGCTGTGGCAGACGCTGATTGCTTGCCTTGGCCAACTCGGCTCAGAAGAGCTCAGGAGTAGGCGGACAGGACTGCCTCCTGGCCTCAGGACATTTCTGTGGGTTTGTTGTTCCGAGCAGAGCAAATAGGAATACAAAATGGGAAAACCAGTGCGGAATAGAGAGAAAGATTGCGATCATTTTCAGCGGGAAACCACAAACTTTGCCTAATTTCATTTGCACAAATAGAAAGCCTGTCCTTTTGCATTATTCCTTGTTTTTATACCTCTTTATCTAACTACCTTTTACTCTGGTCATCTATCGTTGTATATTTCTATCTCTTAATATCTATACCTTTATATTTTTTATCTCTGTATCTCTGTATCTATGTATCTCCATATCTCTGCATCTGTTCTCTTTCATAAAATCAATAACTTTTTTGGTTAGTTAAAGCCGATTTCGAATTCGTTAGAATGATTTAATTGCAATTTGCAAGGATTTTCGAAATTGGACTCTTTCTTTTTCTTGTCAAAGAGGAATCCTTAAAACTCATTCACAAAATGCAACCAAGTTCCCAGAACTTGTCAATTATCTGGACAGCACAAAACTCGATTAAATGCAACATATTCTGCGGCAAAACTTTGATTACTTTGAGGACACAGTTTAGCTGGACATATAGAGCCCGATATTGTGTTGTGTTTCGCTCATCATCATCATCATTGTCATCGTCATCTTCATCGTCATCGTCATCTTCATGTAGTCATCGCTCGTTGTCGTTGTCGATGTCGATGTCGGGCAAATCACTTAAGCGCACTTAATTATTTGCACAAGTTTCGTTCGGCTGCTGTCCTCCCTGCGCCCGCTTTCTGGGCCATCCTTTGGGCCCTGCTCTTCGGGTCCTGGCCCTCCTCAGGACCCTACTCTCTGCCTGCGTTACATTTCAATCGAGTCGAGTCGCCGCATCGATTCGAAGGGGAGGCGCAAAACGGCGCGTATGAGTGATATGACACGTAATCAATAAATAACGGCAAAGGACCTCCCCGCAGGAGGAGGCGGAGAGGATGTGGAACTAGTTCCGCCGGGAAAGCGAGTCCCAAACTCGGGCTTAATTAAATGCTCGAAAAGTGACAGCTTCCAGCGGCAAATTAATAAGTTATAATTCGATCGGGCAGGACTTTGGCGAATGTCTCTATATAGTACATAAAGCCATATAATAATGTCAACTCCCCAGGGAGCTATAAAATATAGTTTGCTGATTTAATTAAGGGAAAAAAAAAAGTTCAAGGTGATCTCTTAAGCTGAGTAGCTAAAATTTCCTTGAGAAAACTTGTAAAATTAAGTTTTATGTGAATAATAATAAGGATTTTCCTTTCGATGGCCAAGACTCTCCACAGTTTTGCTGGATTTTCAACCATTTCCAACCAACTTCGACCATTTTCACACCCCCAAAGCCACACCCCTCCCCCCTGTGAGAGCTAGTCCTGCATAATTACTTTTTCAGGGATGCCTCCGGGGCCTTGTTTACTTTACTAAATGCCTGGAAATTTTTGAACAAGATCTCTTGCCTGATTTGCTTTTTGCTTGTGCCTTTTCCCTTCAAGCATCTGGCTTTGATTTTCCCTTCTCCTTCTTTTTTTATGTTTTTTTTTTTCTTTGTTTGTTTGTTATTTTCTGCTTGATTTTCGTTAAGGCCGCGGGGCCACGGGGCGTATGATTAATATGCGTGAATTAAGTCAAATCGAATCGAATCAATCAAGGCAAATGTCGTCAGCAGACAGAGGCTGAAGGACACTCGGAGAGACAGACCAGGCACTAAATCTGCATTCCCAAATGACAAAATATTTCCTGTCGCCGAGAAAGTACAATAAAAACAAGAAAGGAAGCTAACTTCGGCACGCCGAAGTTTGTATACCCTTGCAGATTCCAATTGTACCAATTCTAATCTATCCCAAAATAATATAATATGAATTACTTTCATATTCATACAATTTTACAGTTTTAAATTTTTTACAGTTTTAAATTTTTACAGTTTTACATTTACTACCGATCGTTTGTATTGCAGCTATTTGATATAGTCGTCCGATTCTTATGAAATTTACAACAAAATTCTGAAAAAATATGAAATACTAGTATCTAAAAGTTGAAGAAATTATGTTGAAAACTGACAAAGTTATAATTGTTTTTTCTACAAATTTCCCGATCGTTCCTATGGCAGCTATATGATATAGTCATCCGATTTTTATGAAATTTAATCCTAAAATCTAGAATAATATAAAAAGCTCATAACCGAAAGTTGGTCAAGATATGTTCAAAAACAGTGAAATTAAAATTTTTTTTCTAAAAATATACGGATCGTTTGTATGGCAGCTATATGATATAGTTGTCCGATCTGGCCCGTTCCGACTTATGTCCGAGTGAGAGTATATAGAAGACTATCTGCAAAGTTTCATTCAGATAGCTTCAAAACTGAGGGACTAGTTTGCGTAGAAACGGACGGACAGACGGACAGACGGACAGACGGACAGACGGACAGACGGACATGGCTAGATCGACTCGGCTGTTGATGCTGATCAAGAATATATATACTTTATAGGGTCGGAGATGACTCCTTCACTGCGTTGCAAACTTCTGACTGAAATTATAATACCCTGCAAGGGTATAATAAGGCTCTAAAGTGCCCAACTTCCGGTCAGGGCTAATGTCCTGTGTGCGTTGGCTTCCACGGAGGCCAGAAAACAGAAATAGGAAGGAAGAAGGAGGCAAAGGACCCACACACAGAGTGTGTGTGTGCGAGAGCAACAATGTGACACATACTAAATTTTTATTACGCCTTCACATGCACACGCAGTGAACTCGACGCACTCTCAGGCACTAATGCAACGACATTTTTATTACGGGCCAAAACGACAGCAGTCCGGCTCTCGGCTTTCGGCACGGTCCCTTGGTCCTTAGGCCTTTTTACAGTCCTTTTCTCTTTCCCTCTTCCCTCACCCCCGCCCTGGGCATGGTGTCAATTTTTATCATGTGCCCTGGTCGTGAGCCGAGAAGTAAGCTGGAGAGGGAAAGGCAGAAACCCTACCTCGGACGCGGTCTCCGACTCGGACTCGGCCCCAGTCCCTTTTGCTATAATGTCCTGCGGCCCTAAATACGGATTGGCCTTGTTCTTGTGCTCCTGCCCTTTCTCGGCAACGGTCACGGTGGCTTTCTAGCTGGCTTTTGGCCAAACAGATTGCCGAAATGAGGCACGAATTCGTACTAATGGGAAATTTTGGGGTGCCCCAAAGAGGATTAAAAATACAACAAATAATTAAATTAAAGCTGTAAATGTAAAAATAAAATATTATTAAATGTTTTATTCGAGTTTAAGGTAAAGTCAACCCTATTTTTTCTGAAATTAAATTTATCCTAATTTAATAATACAAAATTATTTATTTTGAAATATAATGCAGCTTCAAGGGTCCACAGAAAGTACTGTGATTTGAAAAAGAACATTTTAAATTAAGGCTAAACATTATACAAATTTAAATTATATAATATTTAATGTTCTATGAAGGTTATCCTTAAGGTAAATACTTCTTTTCTATGCAGATTGTATTCTTTTATCAAGCAAATTATATAATAATTAAAAATATAGTTTATAAAATTCTAGGAAAATAATTATTACTCCTTTCAAATTTCTCTAAGAACCCTTTAATCTTCATATTACTTTAGTAAGCAACATAATTTCCATTTATTTATTGTCTTAAAAATTACAATTAAAATAATTTAAAGTCAAGCTAATGAACAAAGCAACTCTCTCTTCCAAGTCAGAGCATCAAATCTTCTTTCTAATTTTGCTTTTCATCACAAAAATGCCCTCTTCTCTTATTTTTTGTGTCTGTCCTGTTGTGTTTTTCAGCTTAGTCGGCGTTTATTTGATTTATGGCCAGGACCGCTTGGATTTTCCTGGGGTCAAAGTCGCCGTAATGATGTCCTGTCCCGCTGTCCGTGATGTGATGTCTCCTGGCCCCCGAGGGCTTCGGTTTCGGTTTCGTTTTTGGTTTCGGTGTCGGCTTTGGTTTCGCTTCTGTTTTGGTTTCCATTTTCATGAATCCAGAGTTCAGAGTCAGCCAAGATTCTGGAGCCAGGATCCGGGAACCAGCATCCTGGACTCCAGGCATGGGCCATAATTAAAATCGACACTAAAGCCAGTCGTTTAAGCCGGCCCACAGCCGGCTGACAGTGAGAAATGAGGCCAAGAGGGACACCTAGGCCTTCGCCTTGTGGCAACTAATTGAAATGCTCGTCAAATAAATAATGTTAATAATTGCAAGGGGAAAAAATAAATGAAGAAACAGGAGTCGGCACTCTATGAATTTCAAATTATATATATCTCGGTCTGAGGTCGCCGAGAGTATTTTCCGGGCCGCCAGACGCCTTTTTTTTCTCTGCGTTGGCGCTCTCGTCCTCGTTCCGTCCCGAATTTGAATATTTTAATATTCATGGGAAATGGCTCTGGCATTTTTGGAAGGCGGCAAAAGTTTGCTTCTAATTTGCGGCTTTTGCTAATGAAAATTAAATGGAATAGCTTAAAGGAGTCTGACTTAATGTTTGACTTTATCTAAACGGGAAACCGGCAACGGGGGGCCTCTCGCCACACATAATTAAACAATTTTCCTTGTCAAAGAGTTGACTGGAAAAAATAGAGAAAATAAAGGAAAGGTAAAAGAACAGGACTAGGAGAAGGACTAGAGCCTGCTTGTATGCCAGATCCAAGGGCAGAATGCATAAATCAGTTGGACCGCCTGACAGGCTGTCTGAATGCTGGATTCCCCACTTATCTATTCTTGATTTGCCTAGGTGCTCCAGGGGGGGAAAGCATCCTTAGCATCCTGCCAGGCCACCAGTCAGTTCCCCTCCTTCCTGGCCACTATGGCCCGCATAATTGTTTGTTATTTATGATATGTTGTGTATATGTTTTATAGCAGCTCCTCGGCCTTTGATGTCTGACACAGGCTCCCCCAGCTCCGCAGTTCCATTTGTAGCAGTTCATTCGAAACGAATTAATAGGGAGCAGCAAGGATGGCCGCAGGACACGGCTACCTGCCACAGAAATAACTTACTCCGAACTAGAGGCTAGATCCACTCGCCTGGAGATGCTTATGCGGGAATACATGAATGTATAATGTGCTGAAGCTCGAGGAAACTGGAAATGAAAGGCGATAGCTCTGAAGTGAGGAAAGCTGACAAAGGCTTTCCCCACAAAGACACTCGGTTTTCGCATTGTTATGGCAACTTTTCATATCTAATTTTTCGGAGACATTAGTACCCTTGAGTTGGCAACTATTGAAGGGGAAGTGGGGAAGGATAACAAATATTTATAAAGCCAAAAAACAATGAGGAAGGAATTTAATCTCTAATTTACTTAGTTAAGCTCTTTAAGAAGTGTAATAAAATGTTGTAAGTTTGATTTTACTTAGGGAAAAAACATGATTTTATTAATTATCCTAATAGCTGTATATGTATATGTTTTATTATTTAAATAATTAACTCCCAGAACTTTACTATTTTATACTTTAATTTTAACGTTCAAATAAATTACATTATCTTTAACATAAATCTACCTTCCTTCTTTAAAACATATTAAAAAAAACATTTTTAAAAGTAATCAATAAATATTTATTTTATTCTCAATCCGTTCAGTTATTAATTTCACAATTTTTTCTACCACTTTCACCATTTATCGCCAGTTCAATGTTAATCATACGCCCTGTTGGACGACTGCAATTAAATGGAAATGGCAGCGGAGGACGGAAGGCGGTCGATTGCTTAAAGCTAATTTGATTATCGGATCATTACGATGGCCAGCAGAAAGAGAAAGAGAGAGAGAGACGGGTGAGGAGGGGAGAGAGAAAAGCGGGAAGCGGGAAAAGTCGGGTGCAGGGCGGAAAATCACTGCAAGAGATTAACAATTACACAGAATTGCGGTCAACAAGTGAATGGAAATGGAGGTGAAAGTGGGAAATGGGAAATACTAAAGGGAAAGGGAAAGGAAAAGGGAGAGGGAATGGAAATGGAGAGAATAAAGAGACGACTGACAAACCAACTGAATGACTTTCACACACAAAAGACTCCGGCCATAACGATTTAATGTTGGTCTGCACAATAGTCTCCACCAACTTGGCCAAAAGACACTGCAACATACTACTGGTTATATATTAGTTGGCTTTTAAATTGCAAAATAAACAAGAAGGAAAGCTAAGGGAAAAGTAGCCAAAGTTTGCATATTTTGCTTCAATTAAAATCGATCATAACTGAGCCAAAAAGCCTTTATAATGTTAATGAATCTGCATATTAAGTTAAGACATTTAAATAATTTAATTTTTAGTGATATTTTGACAATTTTAACAATGTAACCCCATGTAATATTTTGGAAAAAAATACTAAACATTATTTTTATAATTTATCAAATTTAAAATGTAAAATATTTAAAGGTTGCATCAGTTTCTATATAATTAATTGTTATTAAATAATATTATAATTCAAAGTGTTTGTATAATTATTATATACATTAAATATTATTAATAAATTAGTATTATTTTTGATATTGGAATAAAAAGCTATGTTGTCCTCTATTTTTTTTTTTTCTGTGTAGATGAATTTTGTTTCCTTTAAGATTTATATCGAGAGCGTTCAACACTCGACCGCAGACGAAGGCGTGGAGAGAAGCAACTAAGAAAGCCTCGACTGTAAGATACCCCTTAATCTAAGCTGTGTAGATTAAATAACAAAATAACTAATAATTATAAATTTGTTAATTAATTCTTAAGCAAAACCTGGCCTAATAATATTGTTCAAATATATATATCAAGTTCTTAGTCTCTTTCTAGCCCCTTAGTCACAATACCCCCCTTGTACCTAGGGCATTATGAAAGCCACAAGGACGCGACGGACCTTCAGCTTGTGCTTCCTCTTGCCTGTTATCGATAGTCATTGTCTGCCACACACACACACTCACACACTCAGACACACACACACGCACACTCAAGTCCCGAAGCTCCTTATTGATGGCGAATATTACGCCAACTAAGCAAATTAAATTGTTTACATTGACAAAGGCCAAAAGGAGAGGGCCAGGACAAATGGTGTGGCAGGACGAGGACGAGGCTGAGGACGAGGCTGAGGAGCTGGACGAATTATGGGCTGCAGCCGGGCGTGGCTCGTGACGCACAACAACAACAAGAACAGAGGCCAGGGAACAGCCAAGGTAGCCAGTCGGACAACAATGACCAACATTCAGTAGCCACCGCCTCCGCCCACGCGGAGGAGCTGCCCCCCTCCCCCCTCCAGGACACTTTCGTCCTGCAGATGCCGCTGGCGAAGACAAAATAGATGCACACAACTTTTCCCACACGAAGGGCGAAAGACAACGGCCGGGACCCAAGGAATTCTCCAGGCAACCACTCGCCAGGATGGAATTATGCACAGTGGCCACTGGCTAAGGGGGAGAAGGGGGAGGAAAAGGAGGAAAAAGGGTTAGCATCCCTGGGTTTTTCCTTCGGTTCAGTGATTTCCGCAAAAATTATATTAGCCACTAACAAGGGGAAGCTTTTGTACGAAAACTATAAACATAAACAAAGCTTTAAAAGAAGAGCTAACTCTTTGTTTAACTTAATGCCATTTAAGCTTGAAAAAATAGTTTTAAAAATTAATTTCCAAGACTTTACTGTCATATTTAAATATATTTATATTTGTATACCAAATAATGCTTATTTTAGTTAAGCTAAAAAATAATTTCAAGCTTAGTTAAATTAGTTAAAAATTATTTAAAACCTTGAAGCAGGCAACCTGTTGTTATTCCCTAACCAAGTTCCACTGTACAAATGCCGCCTGAAAGAGAGCTGCAAATGTTTTATTGCCTGCCAAAAACACAGAGAACCTTCAGCCAGGAAGAGAGAGAGGCCCAGGACACAGGACACAGGACGAAGGACCCAAGGATAGGCTTCGTTTTAATCGAGTTGATTATAAGTAGAGTGACAAGTTTCAACAGCATTAAAAACTGAGGCCCCGGGCAGGCACTAGTGTCTGGCAAAATGTTTATTTTTGTGTGCGGGGACACGGGTTAAAGGACACAGGGATACAGTATCCTTACACACACACACACAGACACCGGCTTATGGCGATTTGCGGTTGGGCCAGAGGAACCTTCTACATTTCAGCAGCGGCAACAAACAAATCAACACAAAACTCAATAAGGATAGTAGGCCAGGAAAATGCTCTTTGGCTTTCTAGAATAAACTGGGCCCTAAACGGCTTCCTTTTTATATCTGCCGCTTTCTTGCCTTCGCTCCTTTTCCTGTTCCCTGTTCTCCGCCATAAAAGGCCGGGGCGTAATATGATAATCAAACTGAGTGCCAAAAACAGGACCTTGTCCAGGGGCGTGCGTATAAAGGAGGGGATGGGGGAGCAGGGAACCCGAGCCCTTGGCAACCGCAGCCTTCTCAATGAGTTTTTGGCCATTTAAAACAATTTTATTTGATTTTGGCCAGAAAAGAAAGACCAACAGAAAAAAAAGAGAGAGCAAAAAGTGCTCCATAAATGACTCTATTAAATGACGATTAGCTTAGGGTCGACGCAGGAATACACTTTAAAATCGTACAAAATTTAAATTAATTTTTAAAAACAAGCTAGAGGTAATCAAGCTTTGAAAATATTCTAGAAATAATAAATAAAAATTCAGAAAATGAAGAAATGTTAAGTAATTGCAAATATTTTCAATTAATTATTTACAAAATGTTTCTGCTACGTTTTTTCCACCTCTTGCAGGATATTTTTCGTTCCCCTTGAGGAAGAAACGCTTAACTAACTCTTTTTCGAATCATTCAGTCTTTAAATGCTTTTTAAGCTAGGATCTTCATTCAGATCAGATTAAGTATTAGCAGGACCTCAGGCTTTACTCGACACTCTATGAAAGTAATCCAAAAATTACAAGGAACCTCGGCAAACATTATAAATTCTGCTGCTAATAAATAACGAGACGAGAATATTCACTTACAAGTAACTGAGAACCTGTAAAAATATATATTCAATGAATATTTTATAATTAAGATATTGAGTGATTATATTTTTAAAGATCTTAACATTAAAGAACATGAGTAAATATATATTTTATCGATTTTATATTTAAGAACTCAACAAGTGTTAAGCCTCGCTCCTAGAATAATCGTTATACCATTAAAAATTTAAAACAAAAACTTTGCCCTGCCGAAACTCAACTTGTGTGCTTTTTGTTTGTTTTTATTAAAAATCTGTTTATTATTTTGCGCAATTCCATTGAAAACTTAGCCACTCGTGCTGGAAATCTGCAACTAAAACTTGTGCAGCCTTCGGAAGCATTTGAAACTGTTGTTGGCCTCGAGGGTGCCTGCTGCCGGTGCTGCTCCCTGATGCCCGACTTGATTAATAGCCTCGATATCCTGGCACTAAGTACTATAGCATATGTCAGCTGCTGGAATATTATATATATATATTTATGTTCAAAGGACACACTACCCTTTGATTAAGGGGAAATTGCATATACAGAAATTATATATTGACACTGATAATTGGTTTAAAGGATTCGTGGAAGCAGCACAACTAATTGCCAAGAGTGTGTCCCTGAAATTTCTGATTAATAGTGAAGCTTTTAATAACATATACTATGTACTATTATATGTCATAATATAAATCTAAAAGTCAGTTAAAAAAAATCTTCCAAGGATTCCCTGATATATTGAGACTAATAATAATGCCATTTTTTGTGGAGGATAATTAATGATGACCGATTACACGGCCACGTTCCTGTTTACTTGTAAAAGGTTGATCCTTGGTGGCTGTGTTGCCTCCTCACTGCCGCACCAAGTATCCTTATTTTTTGGCCAGCTGATAAGCGAAGCCTTGAATTTATTTACGCGCCAAACTCGAAATGCCGGCCAACACAAGGCGCACACACGGAGAAAAAAGGGGAAGCACAAGTACATATGCGAGAGGCGGGCCTGGCAAATGTCAGAATTCAACTGGCGGGGGCGGGAAAATTGGGGCTTTTCTTTTAATTACTTTCAGTTGGCACACGGGAACGCACTCAAAAAAAATATATATAGCAGATAGATAGAGCAGATTATGGAAACACAATGATTTGCTGCAGCTTCTGTGCGAGGAAACGAACGGATAAGATGGATAAAACGGCTAAAAAGCACTCAAGTCGCCCGTCGCGGACACTGTTTTTCGCATGTCAACACGCGCCAAAATGTTGCTAGCGACTGAGCTGTGGGAGCGGCACTCGGATTTTCAATTTCCCAGCATTTTCCCGCCCCGCCCCCGCCACTCTCGGGGGTTCATTGAGAAAATCGCCAGTCAGCTGGGGCGGAGCAAAACAAAATCAGATGGCAATTTCGCCCCGAATCCTGCACAGCTGATGCTGTGCGCGAGCTTTGTGCGTTTGCAGGAGCTTTTCCTGCAAGGAGCACGACGCAGGCGCCCCACCTGCAAAAGCTTTCAACTCTCTCACCTGTTGCTTGCCGAGCCGTGTGTCCCGACACTTGGATACCTTGCTTTGTCTTTGAGAATCCGTTGCCTACTTACCGGGGCGAGGCACATGCTTGAACACTTACCTTTGGTCGCTGGAATCGCTTTTAAATTATTCAGGTAAATTTATGTCAATATATAGTAATATGTAGATAATTTTGTATATATTTTCTTTAATAAAAAATCAAAACGGAGACTTTGGGAGTTGTCTTTATAGAAAAAATGCTTACTCTCTTTGGAGTTTCTTAGCTTTAAAGAATACTTTGCAGCCAAGCTTTGTCAGGAAAAGCTTCTCCCCAGCTTACCCAGTCAACAATCTATGAAACTCTAATTAACTCTAAAAGTTTCTCGGAATTTATTGTTATTCTTTTTTATACATAAACAAGAAAAAAAAGCTAAGCCTAAAAACATACCTTAACAGTTTGTAATTTGATCATTATGAATCGAATTATTTTGGTCAAATAAAAATAACAACTATTGGGAGATTTATAAAACATTATTAAACTAATTGATAAAATTTCAAAAATGTCCTTTATTTCCTATTAATAAATAATGGGCTCGAAAAAGACCCCAATCTGAATTGCAATCTTCCGACTAGTTAAGATTCCCGAAAGAAAATATCCTTATATTGATAATGCTTCAGTTCTTAATAGGAATTTGTAAGTAAAGAAACTCGCATTTTGATCTTAATCTCAAATCTCAGCTTTATCCACTTTTAACTTAATTAATAAATAAACAAACGAAATCATATTTAGATACATGCATATCCATGGAGTTTTAATAAAATATTAAATAAATTAACTATAAATAATCTGAGGCATTCTTATTATAAAAATAGAAGTTGTTTAAAAATTGCTAACCTAAAATGCTTTATTAAATATACTTAAATAAGGCCACAGTCAAAAACCTGTCAAGGAATATATACTTGTCATAATTTTATATTTAAAAAAGACCACAGAGAAAAGCATTTCTATGAATATATCCTCGTCATAACATTGGTCCACAGACCATTTATGTTATGCTGTAATCTAATCAAGAGAAATGTCCCAATTGCAGGATGTGGCAAATTGAATAATGAGCACCGAGGGCAGAGCAAACAGCAAACACAAATTGAATTATCCGCCAGACATGGACCATGTCTGCGTCCTCCTATTTACCATAATTAATTAAGTTTGCAACCATGTCCTGGCCAAATCAGCATCACCCAAAGCAACTGGCCAAAGTCAGGGCAATCCAATTCGAGGGCCCAAACTTTGAACTGTAATTAATATGCCCGAACTACGGGCCATGTCCGGACTCCGGAGGGAGGAGGACAACGTGGACCGGAGGACACCTGGGGACAGCCGATGGCCGGGGACATGTGTTAAGTGAGCACTCACCTCGATGGTGATGTGATGGCCGCGGGAGCGGAAATTGTCATCGTTGCTCCGCAGATTCTTCGAGTCGATTTGCACATTCGTCTGCATCTTGGAAAGAGCCGGGACCTGGAACGACAGCCGGAGATAGATAAACGTTTATGGAATGCCTCTAAGTCATACATCCATCCATACACATATGAAGTATGCCCAGGACCTACTCCTGGCATTCCCCAAAAAAAGGAAAATGAAAGAAAACACTCGTCGTAAACTGCACTCGATTGGGTGAGGAAAAGCCTTCGACTTCTGCTTCTACTTCGACCCAATGATGCGTGCTCCCGATAAAGATGCCGAAAAAAGCACGAAATGCCCATGAAAATGGCCCTATAAACATGCCAGTCATAAAGAGCCTACGAACTCGAGAAATTCGGGCAAAAGGCCGACCTACATACATGGTCGGCAAACGGCATCAATTTATTAAAGAGCTACGATTTAGGATCAAAGTGTATGCCATTAGCAGGATGCGATTACACTTATAAATAAATACTTACGATATATCTGTGTTTTCTATAAGTATTATTTTTATTATTTCAACTTACATATACGAAGAATTTGCCGAATTTATTTATTTCCAACTTAATACAAGAAATACAACCCCGAAACTTAACGATGGAAGAGAAATCGAAAAGGTGGCAACGCTGGCACTGGGCAATCAGTGTAAGTGTAATCCTTTTGTGTTGATTTTAAACTTGATGCTAACTTAATATTATTTTTTATTTTTACCTAGCAAGCCTCCCAACAAATCCAAGTGCTCCTTAAGGAAGGGTAATCAACGCAAGGAACACAACAACAAACAAAAAATGTGCCATAAAAATTCATAAAAGAATATGCCAAAGAATTATGTGAGCAATTTTCATCAGGCCCGGTTTATAAGTCGGGAAGTCAGTTCTGCATTCGCGCCCGTTCTAATGAATGTCCCTTGGTATGCCGCAAGCTGTGGCAAGGATATGGGGTGGTGGCAGTGGCAGTGGCAGTGGGGGCCATCAGCAACCTGCCTGGGATTTGCTTCTCCTTTCTTTACTTTTTTTCGGCGCTGTCACTGTCAACGTGCCTCATCCACTTTGCGTGCTTGTACTCGTTTCGCGGCTTTATTTTATTTTTTATTTATTTACTTTATTTATTTATTTATTTATTTTTTGCTGGTAAATCGAAAACCGCATTGTCTGTGTTAATCGGCAACCAACAAGTGCAGACACGGCAAATCCATTGCCAGCCGAATTTCGAATTTAATTTGCACCTCTTTATTTATGCAGCAGCCAAGTGAGCGGAGCGCGAGTGCCCTGCCAGCGGGACTTCGGATGGAATCCTAGTTGTCTGGAGTCCTTGCCCCAGCTCCCTCCACTCTCCTCCTCAATTTAGCTGCCCCGCCGCTCGGGGCAACGCACCATGGCAAGGCAGCAGCAGCAGCATGGGTGTCGGAAAACTCTCTGGAAAACTGAAAAACTGCGAAAATATTTTAAGGCGGGCAGCGAGTTCCTTTTTGCAAATGGCAAGGAAGCCAAGGCGCATAGTGCACTTCTTGCTGGGTAAGTAGTGGTAAGGGAACTTGCTGCTGGTTTTGAATTGAAATTACAGAAGAGAAACTCTAATTTGCTTACAACTTTGAGTTACTTACTTTATGAAGATATGCAATATCCTACGGCTACGTGTAAAGGAATGTCTGCGATACAATTGTTAACTTCTTAACTAACTTTGGTTTTTCATTTTACCAAATATTCGTACAATAATTTGTGATGTTTAAGTTCAAGTTTAAGAAACGTTAAGTAATACTAGTTTAATTATATTGTTTAGCTAAACAGTAAATATTTAAATAAATGCATTAATTTTAATCAACTTAAAACAATTCCACACTTCTTGGTCATCAAATGAACCCAAAATATCCATATTTATCGATAAATTATCGATGGCATATGCACACAAACTGCACGCATCCTTTAGGCCAAACAAATCAAGTGTGACCGTACTAAATAAAAGACAACACAGCCACACAATCAGCCACAGAAGCAATGCAATTGCATATGCATGGAGCGTTTCCCCATTTGCCGGCATACTTTTTCACTATTTTCCCCGCAATGGTTTTCACTATTTTCTTTGGGCGCATTTTCACGGCCCTTTCAGCCCGCGGCGTGGGCGGGGCGGGGCGAAAGGCGGGTGGTTTCGTGTGTTGGCCAATCAAGTTGCAATTGTTGCCGCTGTCAAACAACAGAAAAATTCGTTGCATATTTGAGGCCGTTCTGCAGTTTTCCGGCCACCGGCAAATGTGTTTCTGCATAAGTGACTGGGGCTGAATTCTGCGAAAAAGCCCCGGAGATCCCGTTTAAAGGGCTTTGCCATTTGCCCGTATTCTACACGAGACGAATGGTATGTCCTTCGACTGAGGGATTTCCTTTGGGCTTCTCTGTGGCGGCTCTGATTTCGGCAGTCAAATGGTTTAACCGGCAATCGTAAGCCAAGATGTGTGTCCCTGCCATTTAAGTCACAAATACATAGTTTGTGCACTGCAAGAAATTCAAATTTAATTCCTGCCAGGAACTTTCTTAAAATCCTTTTTACAAGTATATATTTTTCATGTTCAAAAACATTTAAAGAAATATATACTTCGAAAACAACATATATTTCTTTTTCAAGAAATCATTTCCTGATAGTGTTCCACTTTTTCTTGCTCTGCCTTCGACTGGCTGATGTCCCCTTGTGGCTGATGTCCTTTGAGGTGCCTCCTGCCGTTGTCATTGTGGGCCAAGTGTCTATTATTCGCAGCATTTGCATCGGTATAAGTGTGCGTGTCCCGAATGCGTATGGCTCCATTCGGCATTTCGCTTAGTGTCTCCATTGGGAGGCAGACCAGGAGGATACCGAGTACCAAGGAGCAACTGCCAACTGAGGATTCTGGCAATGGGCTATGGAATATCTGTGAGTGGCATCGGGAATTTCGGTGGCAGCAATCAGGATTCGCTCACGCAGCTCCCACATTCGCGCCTAATTCGATCACCGTCCCGGCCATCATTCACGGTCCTCTTTCGGCTTGGCTTATAGTTTTCCACTTTCGGCTTTCATCATTTCCGTTTCCAGCTGTGGCAGATTTTGTGTGTTTGTGAATGTTGATTGCTTGGAATCCAAATGTATACTTTTATATTTCGGTTTTTTGTATACCCAAATTTAGTTATTTGCAAAGTTTTTACAAGATTTTGAAAGTATTTGCAATATTTCCAAGCTTAATGTAATAAATTCGTTTATAAAATCACAAATTCATTAGTATAATGCAGATTATTTGGATTACTTCTGGTTAAAAACTTGTATTTTATCATTTATTAAATTTCCAAATTATTTAAAAATATATTCTCGAGACTTAAAATCATTGGAGTTGGTGTCTAAAAGTAGGCAATATTTTATGATTCACATAGAAATAAGTTATTTATAATCTACAGCACACTTTCAGATTACATTACTTATTATTTTTGTTCTATAATTTTAGTTTGGGATTTATTTAACCTAAAAATTAAGCTCATACATTTTTAACGATCTAAAATCGTTTGAGTTGCTTCCCAAAAGTAGACTATACTTCCTTGTTTATTTCACAGCCTACTTTTTGGCGCCTTCCCAAAGGTTTTTAAGCTTTTAATAGCTTCTCATAGACCTCAAGTCTCAAGTCAATCACTTGGCGAATTCACAGTGACTGCGGCTGAACCATAGCGGTGACAGTCACCCCACCTCCCTACCTCCCTCCCTCCATCCTTCTCCTGTGGATTCTCGGTATTCCCCTTAACTTACATACATCTTAACGTGTATATGTATGCGTGGAAGGGGCTGGCATCCTGCGTGTGTCTTCGTAATCATTGTCTAGATAATAAACAGCCGCAGATATTTCAGCCGCACACGCTGAGATACTCAGCTACAGATACAGATACTACAGATACAGATACAGATAGTATGGAGGCGTATCTCTCGGTCTCATAAGCATGCGATGGCCATCAGAATGGTAATGGGAATGGGATCGGAGTGTGGAATATGGCCGCTTGGAGTTGTCATTGTCATGGTGGCGCAAAATGACTTTGTATTTCATTATTTATATTTATTTATTGTGAATGCTGGCTGAGTTGCTCTACCTTGGCGAGTCCTGGCGGGTCCTTGCTTTGGCTGCTTGCCAGCGGAAGTGCCTTGGGGGGAGAGGTAAGCGCATCCTGCGGCAACTACAGGCTGCTGCCAGCTGCCAAGAAGCAAGGATCCAGACGCCGACAATTAGGAATGGAGTGAAGCACACAGAGACTCGAGCTGCGAAGACAATCCGATTCCATGTGCAGCTGCACTGCGAGAAACATGCATGGCATTTTAAGGGTATTTTTTGTGGCATTTTCGAGTGTGAAAAATATATCTATAAATTGTTTAAAAAGTCTATGTATTCCCTAAAAGGTTATTTGAATTTAAATGGAACTTTTATCTCAACTAGAACTTGCAGTTCAGTGCATTCTCCTGGGAATGGATTGCCTAGAAATGATTGACAAATGAAGCACAGGCCGCGGGTTGGCGTGAAGCTATTAAACAATGACTGGGCAAAGCTGAGAAGAATCCGCTGGGAGTCCTTTGATTCAGCAGGAAGGACTCTCTAAAGCCTTGAGCAATTGCAACTTAATCAGATTTTATAAATTGAGAGCCGAGATAATTGTTATTTATTGCCACTGCCGGAAAATTAAAGCTTTATATATTTTACTAGTTTGCTACAGCTTAAAACTGCTGCAGTTTCAGGTTAAAAATTTACACCTGGCAGCAGCCTCTTTTCCCCCAATAACTGCCTTATTTCACGGTGCTTTAGAAGGAGACCCCGGGACCCCCATTGATATTTTTCCAACCACTTTACAGCCGTGGCTGCCTTCGCTGGGGAGAGTTTTCTTTTCAATTTTCCCTCGGCAAACATCATCAACAATGTGCGAAACAAAAATTAATTGAAATAGCAGAGGGGCTGAGAGACAACTTACTGGCTTCCCCTTTTCAGAGCCGAGCGGTAGAAAGCACATAATAATAATCATAAATATTTTTAAAAAAGAAAGGAAAACGAAACACTATCGTACAAAAGCTGAATTTATGCGAGTGTGTAAGCTTAATAAAAAATATATACAAGCCCAATTTGGGCTTCAATTTTTACCCATAAAATAAATTTCGTTGTTATTTTTATGCCAGCTTGAAAGGTAAGTTTTTTAACTAAAAAATATCATGAACTTTGCACTTGCTTTGTTAGTCTAATGTCAACCTGAAAGGTGAAGATATTTAAGCAAATTTAATTGCTTTCTTTTTATGTTTCTAAATTTAAATTAAAGACAAGTTCACCAACAAAGTTTGTTAAAAAGTATATTTAAAACCTCGTTTGCTTCGTGTCCAATGATATCCAATGAATTTAATGGTTACATTTTCGTAAATGTTGCCTTAATTAAGTTCGCTCGAGGAACTTTCGCCTCTTTTGAGATTTGTTTACAGTTTCCTGTGGGCTGTTATCCTTCCTTCTGACCCTTGGCTGGCTGATCCAAAAAGTGTTAATCAAAGGCGGAAGTTGATGGCCAAAAAACTTTTCCATCATCATCAGGTGCAACCAATAATTGCGTTATTCCAACCTTTTTTTATTGCCCCTTTTTTCCTTACTCTTTTTGCAAGCGAAACTTTCGCGACTTGTGTCCTTTTTTCGGGGTCTAGTTCAAAGGATAAAAAAAGTGCGTGGCTCATGAAATTGCTTGACATTCGGCGGGAAAATTGCGGAAGAAGCAGAAGCAGAAGCGGCAGGAATAAAAAGTTTTCCCCTTGCTTAATGGAATTGCCCAGGTAGGAGGTAAGAATCTGCCAGAGTTACCATACGGATATATGGTGTGTGAAGATATATATGCTGATGTCAGGGTCGTCCCACGACGATATACTGTATCGCCCACGTGGCTAAGTTGATTTCCATTGGCCTGCGTCAACTCCCGCATGTCTCGGAGTCCTCCTCCGGCTGTTTGCTCATTTTTGGGTTCCGCAACTTGTCGCGCCGCGAAATGTAAACTCCGTATACGATATATGTATTTTCGTGACCCCGACCCCGTCCTTGGTGCACAACTCCCTCGGCAAACAAAGTAACAGCAGCTGCCGCGCCATCTTGAGATACAAACTTGTCGTGTATCTTTGTATCCCTGCATCTTGGCAGTAATTATTCATGGTCAGAAGCGGAACATTAGCTGGCATGCATTCCGAGAACTGAAAACGAACCCTAAAGCTACTTTGCTTTTTGATCAATCATTTGTCGTAGTCCTGAGTTGGTCTTACAGTAACCCAAAACTTGTCCTGGAAATCTAATATTAAATTTCTGAGGAAGAATGCACCAAAGTCTGTCATAAATGCCAAGTGTTAACTATGAAAATAGTACGTCTAAAAGAATGATTCAAATATTTAACTGCAAAAACTGGTAACTGACAACTGGTGGAATTATGGATATTGTGCTAGCTGGCTTTTTCTGTTGCTCGAAAAGCGTATTTCAAAAACAAACAGAAAAATGTGAGCAAAGCAAAATGTTGCCATCCTGTGAGAGAAGAGTGCTGAGGCAATCGCCAAAATGTCAACAATGGCGCCCAATTGCCACGAACTTTTCCCGCTTTTCAACCATTTCACTCCCTTTTCCACCCCGCTCTCTCGCCCAGCCAATCTTCTCTTCGAACTCAGATTGCAATGAAAATTGGGATGCAAAAGTGACCTAATTTTAGGAAGAAGTAACAGCCAGGACTTGTCATTTCAACAGTTAAACTTGGCAAAACGAAACTGTAAAATTATATGCTATTTTACTAAATATAATTACTCTATAAGATTTATATTTAAAATAAGCTAGATTAACAGTATATTTTTTTTTTGGATTTAAAGTCTGCACATACAATATTTTTGGCTTTTGCATTGTCTCGTTGGTATCCTTTATCCTTGATCCTTTCAAGCGCATGCATAAAAAGTTTGTTTCATTGCCTTGTTTTTGTGCTCTGCCAGTTGCATTAAACGGTCTGTGGTGTGTGTGTGTGTGGTGTGTGTGGTGTGTGTGGTGTGTGTGGTGTGTGTGGAGTGTGGTTCGGTGGTTCAGCCCCATTGTGTTGTGGTTCCCGAAAATTGATGCCATTGTTGGGAAATTGCATAATTGAGTGGCCAAAAACTATCAATTTCGCCGCCAGTCAAGTCGATTAAATACAAATGCTACATTTTTGGCTGCTTTTTGGCCGGATGCTCTTCATGGACTCGTATATATTTTTTAGTTATGTATTTTTGATGAGGGAATTTGAACAGAGCAAAATCTAAACTGTTCCGGCCACAAAGAAAAGTTTTGAAATAAAAATAAAAAAGAGAAGCTTAAACGACAATTAAAATTGTATGGCCAATTTAGAATATACTTGGTATATATTTTATATGCTATAACAATAATTTAATAAATAAAATAGGGCTCTGAGCAAGCTCCCCCTTTTATACTCTTAAACTGAAATAAATGTTGTATTAAATCCTTATTAAATCTCAATAAAAATGAGCCACAATCTATCAGAAACTGTTGTAATTATCCAACTCGACTTTCATCGCAGTTTATCCCGTCCATTAATTAATCGGAAGTGCCAAACCAATTAAGCTCAGCCGGTTAAGCCCAATGGCTTTGGTAAACATTCTGGCATCGATACCAGACTCTGGCCAGAGATTGTGTGTTCGCAATTTATGGGTAAGCGAGTTTTATATTTAACATAAATAATGCGGCAAGCAGCTAAGCTTGAGTTTTCAAAAAACCATAAAGCATTTCCCACCAGCATCCATATGGTTTCAAGCAAGTGAAATATATATCGATTGTCAGTGATGAATGTCAAAACATTCACTGTTGCCGCTCGCTGAATAACAAATCAAACGTTTGACAGTTCTCACGGCAGCGACAAAAGACAAAAGATCGATCAATCTGATGCTGAGGTGAGTTGGATATACACGACTTTGGAGCTATCGAAAAAATCGATAAATCAAATATATTAAAGGGAATATTAACTTATTAAAAAAACTTAATAAAGATTAACTATAAATAAAAACTATAAAAGTCTTTCAATTTGGGGTGTCGAAAAATAGTGATGAATAAAAAATACCCATGTATTTAGCTCACATTTTAAATAGAAATAATGTTGTTTTAATTTCGGAAAATATAATATATTTTATATTTCGATACATCAAAAATGAAGATAAATATAAGTGTCTTAAAGTATTTTTTATTTATTAATCTTAAAACACATAAAAAGTATTATATTTTACTAATAATAAAACTCTATGTAGACTTAAATTTATAAATAGTTCTATATTAATTCCAAAGCTTCTATAAAAAGTAAAGTAGATATTTTTTCAAGGCATCAAAGTAACTTAATTTGATTTTAAGAAAATCCCTACAACACCTAATACAGGGTATCAAGGCTACCCTTACCTCGTAAAAACATTATTTATTAATTGCCTGCTTCAAATAAATTTATAAAACGTGAAGCTGTAAAGGCACACATTAAATATGTCACGCTGTGACGATGGCTGGACGCAATTAATTAAATTATATTTATTTATGACTGGAACAGACAGCCCGAATTTAAGTTAATTTAATTAAGCACGTTGTTGCATTAACACCGCCGCTGTCCTCGGGGCCTGCCACTCAATTAGGGAAGTCATGTGCCCTGCATTATCGCGGGGAGCGGACGCAGTTAAGCTGCTTAAGTTCATTAGGCCATAAAAATCGCGCTCATTTGGACGCCTTGTAATTCCCCATGGCCATGAAAGTAAAGTGCTCCTCCAGGCTCCTTCGTAGGAGTGCTTTGAGAGAAGAAGTTGTAAACGAAATAACTCCTCAATAGAGGAAAATAAGTCTTTAATTTACCAGCAATGAAAATTTGTCCAATCGATTTTGTTTAAGCAAAATCAACGATGCTTATCGATAACTAAGAGTAGGAATACCAATATAACAATAAATATTAAGAAAACACATAATAAACTTGAAGTGTAAACAACATATTATAAAATAAGCAAATAATGTAGAACGATACTATCGGTTCAAAAAGATATCGGAAGGAAGAAAGGAGAGATATGGGATCACTACTTCGGGGTGGCAAATAACATTGTGAAATTAATATTACCGGAAAATAAAGTTATTTAAAACCACAGCGAGCCTATATAAGTTTATGTTTAAATTTGTTTAAAATGAAATATATATCTAAGGTAGGAAAATATGAATATATATAAGTAGGATTTCGATAGCTAGGTTATTTCGACAAGTATCGATAGATTATTTATAAATGAATTAACAAAAAACCTTCTCCAGTCTTACATAAAACAAAAATAAAATAATAATAATATACATAATATTCTTGAAAATTAGGTTTATAAATCTTTAATTATAAATAAAATCCTGCTCTCTTTAGATTTTGCAATTACTTTTCTTATATATTTATTTCTTTATTTGCTGTTCTCTATTTACTCGCTCCTTGCAATTAGTAGGGACATTAATAAACAAATTCTTAAGGCTTTTCTCCCGCTGTCTTTTTGCCCTTTGCCGGTGTTTTTTGTATTTTCTTATTTTTCTTTTTTTTTTGCTTTAAAAGGTGCTCTGCCGCTGTTGTTTCTTAACGGTTTTCTAATGAGCTCAACTTATGACGCCTGAAGATAACCCTTGGAGAATCTGTCGCAAGTTCGCTCTCTTCTTCTCGCTCTCTCTCTCTAGGAGCCGTGCTCTTCTTTGTGGGATTTTTCCCCAGACAGGATGCATAAATTCCAAGCAATTTAAGCTAAAACACACCACACACACCCACCCATACACGCTGGCACTGTGAGAAATCTCTGACTAACTCTGGCAAATATAATATTTCATTATTGAATTCATGGATTCATGGAGCTTACTTAAGATTTGAGTTTATCTTTAGTCACTTCTTGGACCTCTTGAGATACCCACAATTTTGAAATGCAAACTTGGTGCCTTGAATTTTTGTTTTCTGTGCATCAATGGAATGAATGTTGTGGGCAAAACAATGGGGCACTTTTCGCCCTAACTAAGTGCTCGACCCAGGCCCGTCTCCGCCCCCTCCGGCTTCTTCGTCGTCCTGGGAAATGTTATTCTTTAGGCTGGATGTGTGTGTGTGTGTGTAGGAGAGAGGTGCGTAGTAGATAATTATGCCCAAGGATAAATATTCATGATATTGTTGTTTAGTGCTGCGACGTTGAAAGCCATGAGATGCAATCGTTTATCGTAGAAGAAACTTTAATGGAATGTCTAAATTACATACTTCTAATGGATAAATTTTGGTAAAAAGTCATCAAGACAAATTGCTATAAAAATCTATACTTAATTTATGTAAATATATTATTTAACAAACATATTCTTTCAAATCAAGAGGTAGTACATGCCAAGAAATGTCTTTATTAACCACTTTTTTGCAGACTAATAAAACCTCTTCTGGTTTGTCACTTGGGAATAATATTTATTATAAACATATGGTCTAAAAATTGCATTGAAATAAAATAAAATAAAACAGCTTAAAAGCACTCGAAGGATGCAATGAAGCCACACAAAACACACTCGCCACGAGTCTCGCTTATAAAACGTCATTAGAGAATCGCCTCAAAGCTGATAAATTGAATTGTCTCCTCTCAAGCCATTATCCTGGCGTCGTCTCCGCCCCTCGTGGCCGTTTCTAGGGCCAGGACGAAACGGAGCAAAGTTTCAAAGCAAAACTTGGTCAATTAATTCAGTGCAAATAGAACAACAAGCTGGGCAACGAGTCCGGCGGAAAAGAGTGAATAAAGAAAAACAATTCAGCTGATGACCACTTGAAGGATACTTTTGTTTTGCTCCTTTTCGCTTCCTGTTGCGCCTCAAACAGATATGCCGACTTGGGCTATGAGAAATATATATAAATTTAAATTAAATTAATATTAAAATTGGATTAAAATGTTTCAAACGTTATATGCATTCAAAGAAACAAACAAAATAACAAAGTAACAAGTAAATGCAAAAAACGTATACGTAATGTTGATAGTAAGAAAGAAAATAACGTATACGCCATGAAGCCTAAATAAAGGTTCAACTTTTCAATTCAATGATTTATTTATAGAAATAAAGTATATTTGTAACGAAAATAACTTAATTTGTAGTCAGTTTTCCCTGGGCATCACTACCCTCGGCCTGCGCAGGATGGAGACAAGTTTGTTGTCATTGTCGTCATTGCCTTGCGGTCTATCCATTAAATGTAATGTCCGAGTTTAACTTTTCACCCACGCCAAAACGTGCTCGGAACGTGCTCGGAATTTCCAGTACAGAAAACACTTGGATTTGTCACATTTCATTTTCGAATTTTTTATATTTTCCTAGAAACACACATGGCAGAAGAGGAGTTTTCAGGGTTTTAAAAAGTATTTAAAGAAAGCTTTGTCAATTAAATAATTTTCTAAAGTTGTAAGCAACTTGATATTTATTTTTCATTAATTTAAAAAGACCCCAAGAAGAAAGCTGCATTTGATGCTTTAATTAAACTGCGTTAGCATTTTCTTGGCAATTTTTTTTTCAACCGGATTTCCGGCTGTCGCTTGCAACTACCATTGTTATTTTAATGCCAAGGATATCCTGGGCACTCGGTGCGAACAAGTTTAGCTGCAATTTGGAGACACCAATTGGCGATAAGCTTACTCGCACAGGACACGGAACACAGGACACGGAACACGGGACACCCGGACACAGGACACAGGACACACACACATGACATTTGACAAGGGCTCAAGGATGCAAAGCTTTAAAGGCCCGGCTCAATGCCTGATGCTGTCCATAAGCCGGTGCACATGGAGAAAAGTTACACAAATTGCAAATAAATTAAGGTTTTAATATACAAAATATTTTAAGTAAATATTTTAAAAGCTAAATTTAAACTTAGTAATTAAATTAAAAGGAACATATTAATCCCGAAAACTTTCCTCAACATTTTCTTTCACTGTAAGCATAGGCTGTCAGGAGAGGGCGCGGCCCCCTTGGGCCATAAAAGTTAAGATGGATTTTATTGGCAAGAATTGAGCGGCTCACACACACACCACCACACACACACCGACACACGTTACTTTATTGACACATAATTTGTCGGGCCATAGATGCGAAGCCCATCTGGGGAGCGCCAAGTTAGGGCAGGAGTTAGTAGCTACAAGCCGGAAACGGAAATGCACAGTAACAGCAAAATGGCCGATAACAGCCGTAAACAAATGCATCAAAGGAAGCGAAAGATAAAAGCGAAAAGGAGCGTATAACTGCTTCCGGCCCCCTTAAGCAGGCAACAACTAGGGACAAAGGATATCTAGCAGGGAAATAGGTTTGTGATTTAAGCAAAACAAAGCAGCAAAAAGGAGAATAAATCAAACTCTGAGGTCTTGCCTGAAAGCTCCGAGAAAAATCTCATCAGGAAAACCCCCCTGAAAAGTGTGTGAATGCAAATTTCAACGCAATTGCAACATTTCCAGCAGAGAGAGACACAGAGGGAGACAGTGAGAAAATAAAAGGACAGGGGGAATTAGTCCTGGCCAGGCTAAAAGCATTCGCTCTGTGCGTTTTCGGCACTTTCGGACCATGTCGACAGCAAATCCCTCAGCCCAACACAAACGCCATTAAAAAGCGACGGGGCCAAAAGCCAAGGGCGCGGGAAATGTACCACCAACCAAAAAATGTCAAAAGGATGAGGAAGCCAGGAATAAATGTAAGCTGCGACACAATCTCCGCGGACTTTCCCCGAAAAAGGCTTAGCTAATGACAATTTAAGGATTTTCAGATTTTGTTATTAACATAAATTTACTCTCAACAGGGAACAGGCGAGCGGAAGCGGAGGTAAAAGCGCGTAATGGCCCTGGCCTGGCGCATAAAGTGTTTTTTCCCAGCCACACCAGCCTCCAAATCCTTTGTAAATTTCAGCCAGAAATGTGACAAAAACAAAGCTTAAAGGGATGGAAATTCAATTTAAAATTTCAATTCGTAAAGGAAATGTTTATTAAACATTTAGTTTCTATTAATTAACAAGTATTAGAAAGACAAAACGATTTTTATATCTTTTAATAAATTTTCATTAACATTTCAAATACATTTCTGATAGTGCAGCTGTAATATTAAAAACCCAGAAGATTGTTTGGCGTTTGTTGATCCCTTTTACCGATTTTGTAAAAGCAAAGGTGGACCCCCCTCCGAGAGTGAGTGCATTAAATAAAGAAACACAAATGCTCCGAGTTGACTTTTCGCACACATAAAGCTTTCACTTTAAAAGTATGTGTGTGTCTGGTTATCTTTTTCTTTTTCCGTTTGTTGTTTAAAAAAGCTGCTGCTGCTGCAAAAAAGCCAGAAAAACTTGTATACTATACATATATATATATATATCTGTGCGCATAACACCTTGGTGACATATGCCAACTTACGACAATGACATGCGAAACATCACAAGGGGGATTGTGTGTGGGAAACGCTGAAGAAGCAGCCCAGGACTAACAACAATCAGATATAATCAGCAGAACGAAACAAAAAATAAGAACAAAAAAAAACAATTTTCCAATCTTAGATAAAAGAAATACAGGCTGCCGACGACTCGTCTGCGGAAAAGTGTGTTTAAGGCAAAGCCATTATCGAGGAATTAGTAATCGATATGAGGTGAGCACGTAGAATCCCCAGAAGTCTTCAAAACAGGATTTCGGTTTGTATTTGAGTTAATATGAAAGCAGAAAAAAGGCATCGTATTTGGAGAAAATTGAAAAGAAAATCGTATTTCAAAAACAAAGCTTAAGGGAGCTTAAAATTCAAGATGAATTAATAGGTATTTCCGCTTGGAAATAAAACTAAAATAAATTTACATCAAATATTCTGTTTCAAAGTATTTAAAATATTTTTACAGTAATTTATAATTTTTTCATAATATTAAAATATATAATGAAACCTAAGGTTTTTAAAAACTATGCTTAAAAACTGTACATTGTACACAATAAACAAAATTTATAAACTCTCTTATTTAGCGATCTTTATTTATATATTTTTTTTACATAAAAGTATACCTATATTAAGCGTGCATATTTTTTACCAAACTATTTTTAAATTATTAAATTAACAAATTTACATTATATTTTTAATCCTAAAACCTTTTTTCCATACTTTTAGACACTTTTTGAAAGGATCTAAAACTCTTAGTGTCTTTTGTGACAGTTTCCGATAATGCCTTTCTTATGTTATTATTATTTATATTGTTTTTATACATTCTGCCACATTAAGCCAGTTAAGTATGTAACCATTGCCTGAATAAATAAATAAACACATAAATATTCATAAATGAATATAATAAGATGCCTGCAGTAAACAGAAATATGTTTACCCTTACAGCTACCTTTTACTTTTTATAAAATAAATAATATAATAATAATAATTATTGTTATTACGATGGAAATATATATATTACGATATACTATATAAATATATACTTATAGATATTATATTACTCTATGACTTATAAATTGCTTGAGAGCTTGTAATATTATCAATAAAACCCACAGATACCAAGCACCTTAGGCTACTAGAGACGCCTTTCTGCCTTAAAAGAAAGGGTATGCACAGCCGTCATCATAAACAGTTAATCCCACTAATCCCACACTTGATTCCAGCTTACTAGCTTTGTTTTTTTCCTTCTTTTTTTTTTAATCCCAAGCAACATCTGGCAAAAAACCCAAGCGACTATAAAGAAAAGTCACACATCGAAAAGGAAGGAAAATCACAGAAAAATGTTTACGATTTCAGGGACATTTCTTTTGATTTTTCTGACCAGTTTTCGGTGTTTCGTTTTCCCCTTTTTTTTATAGAAGGGAGAGTGCAAAAAAGTCGGGCTAAACCCTCATAAAACACACGTGAGAAATGGAGGAGAGCCGAGGGGGAAAAGCACTTGCCTTGACTTTAGTTTACACTCTTCCCTTTGGGGTTTCTTAATCTTTTTAAGGAAAAATGAAAAATTGAGATGACAAATGCAATGCCTGGCTTTTCCAGTCTTAAATGCAGAACCCCTGTTGCTTTCCGCATTCAAATCAGACATCAACATTATCCCAAAGTCATAAAACAAGTTGAAAATCATTTCTTCTCACAGATTTTCCTTCTTTTTTTGCGAGTGCGGCGTCCGGGAGGAAATAAAAATGTAAATGTAGGCAGAGTCAGGGGCCGGCAAATGAAATTATAACAGGGAAATTCCCAGTCAGGGAGCCATCGAAACTTTCCCTCCATTTCGAGGACAGAAAAAAGAAATATTTGTAGGCAACTAAATAAAATGCGAGAGGCTATAAAATTGAGTGCAGTTGCCCAAACAAGAACAATAAGAACAGCATAAAAATAATAAAAATGAAAACGAAACGAAAATGTTTGTCGGGCACGACACCAGAGGGGGGCCTCCCCCTCCCCCGACCAACTGAGCCAATATTTTGACCGCAATGCTGCCAACTGTTTTGGCCATAAAGAGGAATCCGGCTAAGCCAGAATCTATGTAAATCAACAGAACAAACGCCAAAAAGTCACAAATGAAAATGAAAATGAAATACATGCACATAATTTGAATAGAAGTCCTCCGTTCCTCTATTCCCTTTCCCATTTTTTTGTTTTGGCCAAGAAAGCGGCAAGGTCAAAGGCGAAACTTGATTTAACCAATTAGAAACTGCGGTCGACGCCTCCGCCACTCTTGTGGTAAAAGCCGGGCTAAGGCCTTTAATTGATGTCCTGCTAAATTGAAATCTTAAGAAATTAGAGGGGGGAGCAGGGGAAAATAAATACCAAAAACTAAATAAATAATATGTATACGAAATATATACAAATTAATAATATTTAAGGGGACTTTTAAGAGATTTTTACCTCCTACAATTGGTTTAATGGCTGTGTTATATTATAATCTCTTATTTAGTTATGTTTTTTATGTAAATAAATATTAGAAATATAATACAAAAATATTTTATTAAATAATAAGAAGATTGTTAACTCTTAAAATTGATTGAATGGAAGACTCCTATCAATACCACTTTGTTATTAAAATCACCTGATTCACAGTTTGATATCGCACTTTACAAGGCTCATAATATTAATATTATTCATATATTGTTCCAAAAACTGACCAAGTCTGAATTCTGTGACATTTTATGAGTTATAAACCCGCTTAAATCTAGATTTCCTATTGGAAATAAATGTTTCCTGAAAAGCTGACTGTACTAAATTCATATAAACTTGTCTTTTTTGACCAAAAGGATCGGTATCTGGATCTGGATTTATAAACATTAAATCACATTCAAATCAACAATGCAACCCCTTTCTTTATTTATTTAAAATATTTATTAAAACCCAACCTTGGCTTCCTTTTCACAACAACTTGGCAGTTGACTTTTTTGGGGGGAAAACTAAAAAGAAAACATTAAAGATATTCAGACGGACCCCCAGCTAGGACCCTCAGCTCAGGACCCTCCTCGCAGACAAATAATAGCTCAAGATTAATAATGAAAATAATATGATTAGTTTTGTTTGCTGCACATTTCTCTTGCTGGCACTTAAATGACCGCATCAGCTTGGAGCCGTCGCCCCTGCAATTTCACCCCCTATATAATTTCGTTCTCATCCTCCCTCGATTTCTCCCCATCGAGGGATCCTTCGCTTCCCCACCCACTTTGGCGACCATCGACGCATTTTGTTTCCTGCTGGATGCCAAAAGGACATGGCGGCGTCAAATTTATGGCGCTTGACTCACGACTCTTGGCATTCCATTGCGCGCACAATGCATCTTCCAGCACTATCCCAACTCTTTTGGCCAAACCATTTAAGTCCCCTCTGTATTTCCGCTTTAAAAGCATTCCACAATTTTCCAAAAAGAGCCAAATATTTTTAGAGCCAAGCACTACAGTTCTTTTTTAAAACATAAAGCAGAATTTTGCTTGATTTAAAGATTGCTTTAAGGCTGCTTTCATTAAGATAAATCTTCATATTAATTGTAAAATAAATAAAGTGAATAACAATTTAAATTCTAGTGTTGCAGTACTGTACAATTTATTTTTATAAATTTAAAAATATAAATAAAGTTGATAAATATGTAAGCCACACTTGGCAAACAAAAATACAATCCCATTATGGAAACAATATGATTTGTTTTTATTTATCTCTTTTTCAACGTTCGCTCTTAGTTTAGAACTAACTATTGACTTCGGAGAAATAAATGTTAATAAATAATAGTGAATGTAGTTTTGTGATATTCTCGGATAAATACACTCAAAAAATTCCAAAGTATGCAAACTTTACAAGTAAACTCTCATTTATGGTTGTCTTTTTTTATAAAACTTTATTTATTTTGATCTTGAAATCGATTTATAGATTCTTTTTTGATCTAAACATCATATTAAAATGTCAAACACAAAATACGGTTATCGCCCAGAACCAACATATTGCTATATTTATTGTTATTTATTGAAGAAAGTAAATATTGTAAGTCATATATTTTTTATTGAAATTAAAAAGAAAAAACTTTCTAATCTTATATTTTTATTAAGGTGTGTTTGGCAGCATTCTTCATGGAATTTATTTATATGCCATTACATTTTTAAATTTATTTACTATTATTTATATATATTTACTATTATTTACATTTTTCTATTTGATTTTATTTATTTAGCTTTTTAAGCGACTCTATTTGTTATTAAAATTAACAACTATTTTTGAATGTAATCAAACATAAACTCCAACCTGATTTTGTTCTCAAACCTTATGGTGTTATTTGAGATACTGTTAATTTTAATATTTTTTAAACACATTTAAAAATATTTGAATTATTTATTTATAATTATTATTTAACTTTTCTACTCACTTTCTTTTTATTTCAGATGTTACCTTCTCTTCTGTTCTGGCAGTTTTATTGTTCGTTTCTTTGCCACCTCAATATGGCTCGGTTTTCTGTACTTGCAGTTTAACACATGCCAAAAAAAAGTAAATAAAAATACGAAAACATTGAATTTTAATTCATTAACCCGTTAAAACTGAACCGCTTTGAAATATTCGGCTTTTTTGAAGCCAAAACCGCGCTTTCGCCGCTACGCTCTGTCCTGGCAATCGAACGCTTCGAATGCTGAACTGCTACTTGTTGGCTTTTCTCGTCGTCCTGCGGAGAGATGCCAGGAAAAGTGCCAAGAACAAAAAAAAAAGAAAACAAGGATAACAACACACAGATATGCGCTCGCACACAGGCGCAGCCAGTCGGGTTTTCCCTGCCTCCCCCTCGCCCTGCCGAGCTCATTTTCGGGTTCACTCCGGCGAATTCGCCGAGCTGCAAAGAATTTGTCTGCTGGGTTTTTCGGAAGCTCCTCAACGCACCGCGGAGCTTTCTCTGCACAAATTTTCTCTCTTTTATTAATTGAGAAAGCCGGCGCCGGCAAACCGCCAAATGGATGAGAAACACAGCAAAAGCTTTCGGAGAAACAAACCGTTAGTTACTTTAAATTTGAATTTAAAATTTTGAAACATTTTGTAAAATATGGCATTGAATTTGTTTAGAAATAAATGTAAGTTATGGTAATTATTAATAATTTGTAAATAATAAAATTCTAATTTGTAAAGAGTTAAATTAGTTTTGGGAAAATATTACTGCCCCTTTTAAAATGTAGAAAAAATATATAAAAATTTGCTGTTGATGCTGATCAAGAATATATATGATTTATAGGGTCGAAAATGACTCCTTCACTGCTTTGTAAGCTTCTGACTGAAATGAATACACTGCAGGTGTAAAGTCGAAAAATAAAAGAATTTAATTAAATTATTTATTACTTTTCCCTAATATTCCAATATTTTTTCGATATGTCAATTAGAATATTGATTTATCGCGCATGTCACCTTCGTATATAGTTGTATTCTCGACTTTTGCCTAACAAAAATCGATAAATTATTTATTTATTAATATTTTAATAACTTTTTTTCAGAGGAATTAAACCTGAATTCGGGTTTGATATAAATAATAAATAAAATCTAATAAATAGGGCAATATAAAAATATTTATAAAGAAAAACATTAAATATTAACAAATTCGAAAAAATAGATTTTAAATATCATTACTATAAAATACCTTTTTCTATTTTTTAGAACTCAAGAACATCATCATTTATCATTTAGATCTTCCCCATTTTTTGCCATTGAAAAACCATAGTTTTGTTGTTGTATTTTTTAATTAATTCATAATAAAAGTTTCTATTTTTCGGTTGGTTGTTTTTGTTTGTTTTTTGTTTTTTTGTTTCGACGCTTAGCTAATATATTTATTATATATATTATTTATATGTATATATCTACAATAGTTATTAGCATTATCATTATTAAACTGTTGTTTGCTTTCTTTTTGTTTCGCAGCTGGGTCGTAATTCGCAGCGCTTTATTTTTAATTTTTATGTTTTGTTTGATGTTTTTTTTAGACAAGTTAAGATTTAAGAAAAAAAAAACTCAAAAGTACACATGCATAACGCGTGTGTGTGGGTGTGTGTGTGTGTTTTAGTTCCCTCTGGTGTTCCCCCCGCTAATCGATCTTAATAACTCTCAACTGATGCTTCCGCCTTCCGGTTTGTGTGTTTCCTGCTTAAATAACAAACAAGTGTTCGCGTTTTCCAAATAAATTATACATGTAGTATATTGCATATATATGTGTGTATATATATACCTTACAAGACGTAATCGTAGATGGTACATAAAAAAATTGGTTAATCTAAAAACACAATATGATGCCATTTGAAGCTTTCGCAAAAAACTAAAATTAATATAAATACAATTTTATTTTGTTTGTTTAACTACGATTTTTCCCTTCGTGTTTTCTTAGTGTTTTTTGTTTTTATTTATAATTTGTTGTTTGTTTTGTTTAGCAATTTCCTTTTCTGATGGGAGGAGGCGTGTTAATGTTTGTATGATGTGTGATAATAACCATAATAGTTCCGGCAATGAGCAGGAATTTCCCGACAAGCCAAAAAAAACAACAAAACGAAAGCTAAAACGAAAAATAACAACTGGGCACAAACATTTAAATACAAATGTATGCACTCTATGTTGTTTGGTTTGAAATGGAAATAAATATAGTTAATGCGGTGTTTGTTTTTTTATAGCTAAATGTCGACTGCCTTCCTCTTCCGGGGTGCATTTCCGTTGTCCGGTTCCTCGCCTTCGGTACGGTTCGACTTTGACTCGCATTTTGGTTGTTGTCCTTGTAATAATCATTTTATCATCATGATTCTCCGCTCGTACTCACATGCTTCTTGTTGTTGTTGTTGATGTTTGTTGTTGGTTGTAAATATACAAATCTTTCAATATAGTCTAATTGATGTATATATACTATATATTTATAGTTAGATATATATAGATATATCTGTATAATTTGTATATATTTGTAATTAGCATTTTTCTGTATTGCAGTTGAGTATACTATGTTGACTTGGTGTTGTTGATTTTAATGTGTGTTTCCTTTCGTTTCATACGATTTGCTTAGCGGTTTCCTCTTTAGAATGGATTCTATTTCATTTGTTGTTAATGTTAATCTTCGCTTTCGTTTTGAGGCTTTTTTTAGACATAATATTGCTTCTTGTTAGGTGTTTGTTTGTCGGCTTCTACTTCTCACTTCTTGCAGTTGTTTCCTGTTCGGAGTTATGGTTGCTATATCTGCTCCAGTGCCTATTTAAGATTATTCTGGCTTTTAATTTACGCTTGGCTAATTATAAATTATGTTGTAGTGTTGGAGTAGCTTGGTTTCCTTTTGTTTTCTTGTTTGTTTCGTCCTGATTTGTCTTGTGCCGAGTAGCCCATCCGCTCAACAGTCCTCTATATATATATATATACCGCCACTACGTATATATATACACATGTGTTTTGTGAGGGAGATCCAGACTCGATCCGAACACACACAAGTGATTCATACGCGGTTTTCGGGGGACAGAGGCGTCTCGCCCAGAGGAGAAAGCAGCAGGTGTTAGGTGTAAGGAGCAGGATGCACGCCGTTTTCTCAGTCATTGTGTGTATGTCTGTTAGTTAATGCCACCGCCTGGCGTCCTCATCATCATCATCTGTGTAAATCATTCATCGTGCGGATGAATAGAAACAAAGGCAACCAAGGATGCGGCGGCTGCAGCGGCGGCTAAAGGCGACTGTCACAATGCACCAATCCAATCATCATCGCAATCATCATCAGCTGCGCCAGAAGTAGCTCTTTTTGAGCCTAACCGACAGCTTGCGATGGACGCGCAGCCTAACCTGCTCCTGATCCTAAGTATCGTCCGACATGAACGCGTTCTGAGTCTTCGACTCCTCAATGCGTCGGATCTGCTGGCGCAAATACATGATTCTGCAAAAAGAATTATCACAATAATAGTAAATTCTTGCACCATATTGAATTCCAATCAGTTTCCACTCACTTTTGTTCCTGCAGGGTGGCACAGATCTCTGTGCTGCGCACCAGGCTACGGGCGCACTTCAGTTCCGCACAGATCCGCGTGCAGGTAATGTCGCCAAACAGGTGTGTGTCCTCGCAACACTTCTGCGCCTTCGAAAGAGTACCAGAGAAAGGGGCACAATTAGTGGCTGGTTAGCAGACAACCCAAGGATTCCTCGCTAGTTGGTTTTAGCTTACCTGACGCTCCAGCACCTCCGCATGCCAGTTGGTCACGTGCGCAATAAGATCGGCGCGAAAGTATTTCGCCAGCTTGGGCGATATCTCAGGGCCGCGCAGATTGGCCGCCTGCACCGAGGAGCCCACGCAGCTCTGCAGTGAGCTCAGCGTGGCCGACGAGGTGCCATCCACTGCAACAGTTAATCAAAATAAATCAATAATAAATTCAATAAAACTTTGATAATACTTACATTTCCGCTGCTGTGCCTGCTGCTGGGCACTCGCTGCTGCTGCTGCTGCCGCCGCGGCTGCCGCTGCCACTGCGGCGGCCATCTGGCTCTGCTGCTGCAGCTCCAACGCCGCGCTGCCTTCCAACTCGAGGGTGGGCGTTGGCGGCCCATCGCCGCCCGACGTCGAGGCCACACTGTTGCTGCCCATTGAGGTGATCACACTGATACCGCTGACGGCGCCCAAGCCGGGCACATGGCTTTGGCTGCTGTTCGATGTGGCTGGCGAGGCGGAGGCCACGTCCAGGCTGGCCTTGAGGCCGAAGGGTGCACTGCAGGTGTAGGCGTTGCTCAGCATTCCACCGCCGCCGCCGCTCACGTTGTTCGTGTGCCCGACGATCGTCGGTATGGGGCTCTTCGTGTAGCTGCTGAGCGACGGCGAGAGGCTGTGGTGCGAGTGGGACATGTACAGCGGCGAGTTGATGCTGTTGTCCCTGCAATTGAACAATTATTTAGTTAGTTAATTGATTAAATATTCGGGAGCTATTAGAAACGCACCGTAAGCTGCTCAGACTGCTGCCGGAGACCGAATTGTTGACGGAATTGTAGGCATGATTGACCGCTTCTGCCCCCGCCGATGCACTGCCGCCGACCGAGTTCACTCCGTGGTGATCGAGGACACCGAGGCCCAGATGCATCTTCTGGCGCATCAGTAGCAGCGTCTGATCCTTGCCCTTGGCACCCGGCGGCAGTGGAGCATTCGAGTTCAGATGGTGCTGGTGCTGGTGCGGATCCTGCAGCGTTGGCACAGTTGTCTGTGTAAATAAATAATTGTTAAATTAGGTTTTCTTTCATGTATCTTCTTAAGACTTACGCCGGAGGTGGAGCCAATGTGGCCGACAACCGAGTTCCTCATGAGGCTGCTGCTGCTGCTGTTGCTGCTGCTGCTGTTGGCATTGTTGCTGCTATTGCTGCCACTGCCGCCAGCGCTGTTGTTGCTATTCACGGACGACGACAGTCCGCTGGTGGGCAGCATTGTGGCGCCCGTTACGGGACCACCACCGCCGCCGCTCGCTCCGCCCGCATAGTGAAGGGCCGCGGCCGCCGCCGCTGCCGCAGCGGCTGCTGCTGCCGCTGCTCCCAGGGCTCCGCCCGCTGTCACACCGGAGGCAGAGGAGGAGGAGCTAGCGTTCGGGTGGGAGGCCAGGCGTGGCAGGGCATTGCCCATCGGCTGATCACTGCTGTTGCCGCCGCCACCGTGAGTAGTTGGCGTACCGCTTAGCGAGTAGCTGGCCTCCGAGGTGGGCGTCGAGTCGCCGCTTATGTCCATATCAGCATTGTCATTGTGTCGACCTGGGGAGAAGGATCAGGAGACAGTTTGTAATATTCTTTATTTTGATATTTAGTTTATTTCTTACCATCCAAACGCCTTCGATGGCTGGGCGGCCCGCCATCGTTTTCATAATTCCATCTCAGTCGTGAATTGTCGCGCGAAGAATTGGAATGTTTGTATGCTGAGGGAACAGGATATAAATATAAGTATTTGTTCAAGGTTTCAAAGTTTAAATGACACTCACTCGATCTGGAGAAGCGGTCTTCACGGTCCCGATCGCGGTCCTTGTCGCGATATTCCTTCTCACGGTGCTGATCACGCGGCATATTCCTGAAACGCACAAGGGTTTTATTATTTTATTATTATTTAGGGAATATCCAGACTCACCTCTCTCTGTCCACCCATTCCTTTGGCTTCTCCCACTGGGAGATTTCCGTCTTGCAGTTGTAGTAATACATTTTCCCTGAAAAGAAGGCCACTTTCAAGTATTGTTTCTGCTAAGAATTGATGCCTGAGGCAGGCTACTTACCGGATGAGCTTACATGCTCACTCCAGTCGCCATACCGAGCCGTTCGCTCGCCACGATCGCTGCGCTCGCTGCGTTTATCTGCAAGATTACAACAATTATAATAAAAATAGTGAAAAATATATAAATAGATTAACAAACGCACCTGCATACTTGTCCTTCTTGTACAAGTCCCTGTCGCGATCCGAGTTGCGGTCCCGCTTGTCGCGCAAATCCCGCATATCACGATCCCGCTCCCGGTCGCGATCGTCCGAGCCCGACCGCTTGTCGTTTTCCCGCGAGGAGCAAAGCTTACCGCCGCCGCCGCCGCTTGCCCCGCCTGCACCGCTGCCACCACCGCCTCCTCCACCGCCGCCTCCGCGTCGATCCCTGTCATGGTTGGTGCGGTACGACGACTCCGAGTCGCGATCATTGCCACGGCGATCTCGTTTGTCTAAAGGAAGATATCAAATTCGGAGTATTATTATTTTTGTGATTATCCTTATAGATGAATATGATAATATATGCACTCAATTTGCTGTTATAAGCACTGAATGGTATGTTTTAACCATTAAGAGTTATTTTTTAAGCTTAAAGAAGTAATTAGAAGGCATCTTCTATACTTTGGAACCTCAGAGAAAGCGGATAGAATCATCTATCTAATAAGATTTGGCTCTTTTTTACTCACCTGAATATTTATCCTTCTTGTAAACATCACGATCCCTGTCGCGCATCTTCTGCATAAAGCTGTAACGCTCCCCGCTGCCGCCACGCCCACTGCCGCCACCGCCGCCGCCGCCACGATGATCACTGCGATCGCGGATATCGTGGGAACGTGACGAAGGCGAATCAATGTCCGGCGACTGGGAGCGGTAGCTGTTGCCATTGTTCAATGGTCCGCCGCCGCCGCCATTGCCGCTGCTACCGCCTCCGCCGCCGCTGCTGCTTCCACCGCCGCCGCCACCTCCGCCACCGCCAGCGCCCGGCGACAGGTCGCGATCGCGATAATTGGAGGAACGATCGCGTTCATAGTCGCGCTTTGAACTGCTGTACTTTGAGCTCTGCACGGGTAAATATATAATAGAAGCGCACACAGTTTTTAGTCGGTTTAGTTTTCTTCCTTTTTCTTTATAAACTTTTCTTTTTTTTTTGCCCCAAATTAATTAGAGTGCTACGCAAAGTACAATTTTTAGATGGTTTACAGATTTCGAGAAATGTGGCAGAGCCTGAAGATAACAGAACAAGAACTATACGTCGTCACGAGTTTGGGATTAAAAAATCAAGTTTAAGGACTTTATGTCCATATTTATATTAATTTTTCCCTTTTAATTAGTTGATTATAAGCTTAAAGCTGAAAATAACAAAGTTATGCGTCGTCTGAGACAAATCTAGAGCTGTCAGCATTATAAAAACAAGACACATTTCGGTGTCTGAAGATCATTAAATAGTTTTATTACAACACGTTCATTAACATAACGATATTTTAATCAAGGAAATATGTATATCCTTCGCTGATCAGGTATTTGATCGATATTTCTACCTATTAAATTTTACAATTAAAAAAAAGAAATTTACAAGTTCATAAAATATTTAAAAACTTTATCTAGAAGCTCTGCCACAGTGTTCTTGAAAAATACAGAAATTCACTGTGTGCGCACACAGTGTTAGTCACAATTAGTTTTAATTTCAGTTTCGGTTTAGTTACAACTTTTTGGTTATTTCAATTGTTTGCTTTTTGAATGGGGGCGGGGTTAGTTAGTTAGTTAGTAAGTTGAACTAAATCTACGTAATGGGGAAATGATAATAATAATAATAATAATAATAACTAAATGCCAGCTACTTTTGCCAATGTACTCGCTTGTGATTATTGCCAATGAAATGATATTCAGATGAGATTCAACTTCAAATCAAAAATGTAACTATAATCGGAGAAGAATTTTGAAATATGTCACGTATTTGATGTGTGTTGTGTGTAGCAGTTTTTTGTCTTATTGTAAATATAAAAATACAAATAATTCAAATGTTTCCCTTTTGTATCATAAAATAAAACCTTTTGTTGATAAATCTTTCAATTGGTTTTGTTTTTTATTTGTCTGAGCCAAATTTCACGTTTAAATTATAAACAAATTTTGATGCCGTTGGTTTGTTATGTGGGTTTTTTCAATTAACTGCAAATTATAAACCATAAAAACTGTATAATGTACAAGACTTCTTCATAGCTTCTTCTTGCTGGCTGGTTGTCTTGGATTTGTTTCCTTCACAGCTTTACAGGATTATCGTTAAACATTCACTTTGATATTGCTTTATCGTTGGGTTTTCTGTTGTATTTCCTTTCTTTTTTGATTTAATTTTGTTGCACTTTTCTTTTAATTTAAATTTAGTTGCATTTTTTTACTTACTTCGAGGCGACAGAGGCCCACAGCTGACGACGACGACGTTGAGGTCGCTGCTGCTGCGCTTTTGCTATTGTTATTGTTATTGTTGTTGCTATTATTATTATTAACATTAATATTGTTGTTGTTGTTGTTATTACTGTTGCTGCTGCTGCTGTTGCCGGTGATGTTGCTATTGCAGTTGGCAATTGTTGTTGTTGAAAGGGACAAGTCAACAGCCATGTTGTGGTTTTTGTGCTTGTTGTTGCTCCTCATAGATGGTGTTATATCGTTAATTAGTTAATTTGAATAGGTTGGTCGTCCTTTTTGTTGTTATTATTCCTTGTTTAGTTTGGGTTTTTGGCTTAATTGATTGTGGTTGCTAGACGTTTTTGAGGCACATTTGTGTTGTTCTCCTTGTCAAGTTAATTTACTTAAAATTTGTTACTGCTCGCTATTTGTTTAGTTGGTTATTTAGTTAGAATATCGTGTAGGCTCACACTTTGGTGTATAATTTGTTTTAATTGGTTACTACGTCGTTTGTAAGGCTAGTAGAGTTTGATTAAATGTATTTAGGCAGCGCTTAAACATGGGTTTGCTTTGGTTTTATGATTTTATTGTTATTTATGCTCGAGTATTGTTTGTTACAATATATTTCTTGAATTCGGCGTTTTGAAGCGTATTTGTGCTGTTTCGGTTACGATTTCGAATTAAATAGCTCCGATTTGTAGTAGAATTATACTTGTTTTTGCATTATTTATCGAATTGATTTGCGGAATTTTGGCGTAGACTTTCCAGTTTGCTTTCCTAACATATATCTCTGCGTATATATAGATTCGTTTCTCAATTTAAGATCAGTTCACAGGCTGCAATGCCGCGTTTTCAATGGGTTAACAACAAATGAAACGTTTGCTTTGGTCAGTTCAAAAATGGATAATGGATGACAGGGACAGAGGTCGCAGGACAATTAGGAGGAACTTTGGATGCACAACAAACACAGCGATTGAATAAAGGTTTCCAAAACAAAATGAATCCAATAAGAAAACAAAAATCCAAACTACACAGATACAATTTATGGTCCCAAGACACACAGGAACTCATGAAGAAATTAAATTCAAATGAATCATGGAATCGAGTTGAAGAATCTATAATTTGCATTGGCTTCAAGTAGGACTAACTACCAACTACAGAACGAAATATATATCCACTAACTGACACACTGGCATACACAATCAAGGCGTGAGTAAGTCGGTTCACGGGGGGCGGGAGATTCCGAGATTCCGGCGTGTGTGCTTACCTGGTAGGATGTGTGGCTGGTATGCTTCTCAAAGTACCTGGAATATTGTTGGAAAAATAAATAGTAATTAGACAATGGCTATAAATATTAATAAATTGAATTGAATTTAATTTTACTAATCATGCTGCTGCCTTTTGAGACATATAGTCAGTATTATTGGTTCACAGCTTCAATGTAGGAGAGTCATGGCTAAATCGAACTCATGGCTCATACTCATGGCATTATAGGATCGAAAGGGCCCTGCAACCTTTGTACAAACATTAAACCTTATTTAAACGCCTAAATTTTGGGTTATTTACACAGAAAAATACCTGAAAGTCATTAGAAATTATCAGTATCACCAGAGGAGTCGATTTAGCCATGTATTAGAACCTCTTTCTCAGAGACTATATAAGCTAGAGGTTCCAAATTTGGAGAACACATTCCTAAAGGTCTTTCTGTTCTATAAGTTTAATTTATAAGCACTGATTTTAACTACAACACCAATATATAGGTTTAAGTAAACAATTTGGAATGATAAATAAGAAAATTATAAAACTAGAAATGTAAGGAATTAATGAATTAATCTTTCACACAGTAATTTAGTGTCAAACTTTGAATTAATTCATATTCCTCTTGAAGAAGCTGTGAAGCCGTACATATTTCAAGCCTGTTTTCTTGTGCGAGGTCAGAAAAGCTACGAAAATCACTGCAAACTTTAATATGTGGCCTAATCCCCAGCAGTTTTCTTCGTTTATCAACAATAAAACCTTATCAATGCGCCGGCATCGATTTGTTAATTGTGTTTATTTTTTTTTTGTTGTGGACGGAAAACAAATTTAAGCCGGCTAAGAACTATAATAAACAATACGCGGGCGAGGGTATATGACGTACAAAGAAATGCAATTGAATTTCGTGAAAACATGAAAATCGCTGTGCAAAATAGCAACGGTAAAAGGTAATGGATTTTTCTTCTTATTTTTTTTTTTGCATTCAGCGACAGCTGAGCGCGTGCGAGCAAGAAGGCACTAGCGTGTGTGGTGGATACCCAAAACACGAATAACGCGAGAATGACGGACAGAAAATGCGACAAAAACCATTGGCCCAAAGTTTAAGCAAATTAATTACGAGGAAAGCGGTTAGCTAAATTGATTGAATTTTCGTAAATTCTTGGAGGAAACGCGGCCAGGTCACTGGCACTACGAGTTAGAAAGAGAGGGCGCACCGATTGCAAAGCGCCAGAGGGAGAGGGAGAGAGTTGGGAGGCAGCAGCAGCAGAACGTAAACAAAAAATATTCAATTATGGGTGTGTGTGCCGCCCAGTGTTGTTATTTTACGACCGACCCTACGATTTATCAAATAGAAATATATATATATTAATTTGTGTTCATTCCGTACCCATCGTTCATACGCTGCGGTTTTCTAGCATGCATTACCATCAATGCAAGATTTTCGCCAAATACGCTGCCGCTTCTGTGTTGTTCGTGGAATTGCTCGCTTCTGCTGCTTCTCGCTGGTGCTGGCGCTACTCCTCCTGATGTGCTCTGCGCCTAGTTGAGTCTGTTGCAGCTTGCGCTGCTTTTCCTCAATTTATCCAATTTTGTTTCCGTTGGCGCCTCCTTTTGGGCTCCTCTTCCTGCTCCTTCCTCTTCTTCTCACCTGCCAAGGCACGCACGCTTGTGTGTGAGTGTGTGTTGGTGTGTGTGTGTGTGTGTGAGTGTCAGAGTTTGTGGTGTGTGAGTGGCTGCCTGTATGGGAGGCTCTCACTTGGATGTATGTGTGTGGATCGCCTTTTTATCGGCTCTTTTCGTTGCCTCCTAGAAAATGTGCAAACATGCAGGCTATCTTTAATTAGGTTCTTCGCGTTCCGCCTTCGGTCTTCCGGGAAATGGGTAATTCTCTCAGAACGCCGCTTTCAATTTTCACTTCTCGGCCTCAGAATGTGGGCGCTTCTATGTGATTGAGAGTGTGTGTGTGTGTGTGTGGTGCGTCTGTTTGTGTGCGTTTCGCTTCGTTCGTATTTTTCTTGGCTGCTTTTCGCTTTTCGCTGTGCTTACCGCAATTCGTTAGCCGCTCGCATCCAATGCGCTGTAAACGCCGCATTTAGTTGTTTCGCATCGAACGAATTGATTAATTTATCCCCAACTGCTGCGCTTGCTTTTTGGCCTCTATACTTGATGAGTTTTTTCAATTCTTTTACATTACGCTTTGTGCGGTCTGTTCGTCGGCACGGCTGTGTTGAGTTTGACAGCCATCGGTTTGATCTGCTATCCCGCTCGCCCATCGTCTGATGCTATCGTCGTCTCGCTTGCGGTGGCCGTGCTACGGGCGTTTGACAAGGCCGGCGATATGACGATGTCTTGTAATTGGTGTGTTGGACTCTAGGTGGCGTTGCATTTCGGGGTAATTTTTAGAACATTTATGACTAGGCGTTGGACGGAACGCAAAATGGGCACTCTAAAACTGTTTTCCCCACGTCGAATTTAGTGTGGTATTTTTTGCCCACGTCGAATTTAGTGCGCTAACGACACTTTACGGTCGTTGATTTTAAATTAAATCATAGAAACATTTGTTTTGTGTTTATGTTTGAGCACGAGGCACTAAAACGCGCAGCAACTTTTATACATTCTAGCAAGTTGGCAGCCCTGCCGGAGTAAACACTTATCGATATCGATCGAACTATTTTCACCATGCTGTAATTCCCAGAACAAAGTTAATTATTTACATTCACCTTTTAGTATATTTTGTTATGGTTAATTTTTGTCCACTTAAATGATACAAATTTGATTTCTGTTTCAGTAGAAATTTTATAATAATCGAAATTACCATGTCTCGTCCGCCCTGGCGACCGTGGCATTTTTCTGCTTTCTGACTGCGGTCACACTAACACTAAGTTTTGATTTTGTTTTGTTTTTGGTCGCAAATTTGTGAATTTCTGCTTCTGCCAGGGATGACCACGTCTCTGGGCGACTGCATTACCAACTATATTTACCTGACTGCCAACGAGGACTACGCCAAGTGCCTGGCGAAGGTGAGATAGCCGGCTTTCCCTCGTTCTTCTTCTTATTACTCGGCATTTTTCCAGCTATGCGAACGCTGCGCGGTAAACGACAATCGCGTTTTGCTGATCACCAACCGCAAGGGCATAACAAGCAGCAGCAGCAGCAGCAAGTGCCTGAAAATCCTGCAACTGGCGGACATTGAGAGCACGCCCTGCCGCCTGTTGGACCTGCAGGGAGGCGGCAGCGCTGAGAATCCCATTTCGGCGCCGGATCTGATCGTCTTTGATCTTCACTCGCTCGTTTTGGAGGCCATCCAGCGCCCGGTGATGCAGCAGTGCTCCACGGACCAAATGGTGCGCCACATTGCCAAGTGCGCGGCGGCCTTTGCCAACTACAGGGAGCTGGTGGCCAATATGGAGCTGCGCGCCGAGCGCAGGTCCCTGGACACGGTCGTGGTGATGTCCCAGGACTCGTACCCGATGACGCCGGCCCAGTTCAAGCTGCTCATCGGCCTCTACTTCTACGGCAACGAGTGCCACACGATATTCTCGAAGCTGGCGGGCAGGATTTCGGTCTCGCAGGGATGCGTCTAGCCGCGACATGGAGGTACTTGCTCCGCCAGAATCTCAACCAGTTCCTTTAGCTTAGAATTTGGCATTGCAATAATCAAACTTATTTATTTAAAAGCAAAGCCAGAGGGGAATGAGAGAGAAGTCAGAAGACTTGAAGCAAAGACTTTGAATTAATTATGAATATTGAGTTGAATATTGAAGAAAATGCCGAGTTTAGATGTTGTATTATATTAATATCAAAGAAAAAGAGATTACTTTGGGTTTATTTATGCTCAAAAGCATTGAGAAAAGGATCTTAGCTAGGATCTTAGATGAAATCTTAGCATTATTCAGTTCATTTTGTAGTTGTAGCTAAATTAAAGTTTATCCACAGTGATAAATTGTATGTTTAGTAGATAAACAATTCAAAAATCAAGTTATTAGTACACATTATACTTTGGTTATAATGAATATTTCTAAGACCTTGAATAATTACCAAAAAGAACTCAACAGAACCTCAACAGAAAGAATCCTTGAAACACTCCCTGCTTTCGCTGGAATAAAATATAAATACATGGCATCCATGCAAAAAAACACGTATACGAAATCGAAGCAATTGAATGCTCTCTCTCTTTAAGTATTTACTATTTATTATAAATAGAATTAAAGCTAACAAAAAAATATCAGTAATACGAAGGAGAAATCTCAAAATGCAAGCTAAAATGTTAATTAAAAAAAATACACTTACATTCAATATAAACAACAAATTTGGAATATAAAAAAAAAATGTTATTATTTGGGGAATGCATTCCGAAAATGCCACAAATTTGTGATCTCCGGAAGGCAAACGACCAAAGCACGCGCTGAAAAGAAAAAAAATAAAAAGGAACTAAGCACCCAACCCGAATCCCTGCCCTGCCCTGCCCTCCACCCTAAATGTAGTCCATCATGCCGCTGATGATCTCGAAGGCATCGCGGGCCGTCGGCTCGATGGCGCTGCTGGGCAGCAGGTAGCCATGGACTCCGTTGTCCGCCAGCTGGAGCGTGTAGCTGAACGGGATTCCGATCTCGTAGGCGGCAAAGGCATCCGCACAGCCTGCATTTAAGTGTTTCATTTGACTTTAAAAACATTAAAGAATATATTAAAAGTACGCACCCGATCGCTGCTCAATCAGATCGTTGGAGGCATCCACCTTGTAGCGCGCCTTGCTGCCCTTCTTGCGCAGTCCGTCGGTGCCCACCATGGCCACGTCCAGGAAGTCATCCAGACGCTCCGAATTGAACGTGGAGTTGGCCTTTACGGGATAGGAAATGACCTGGCCATAGGCCTGCAGGGATATATACAACTATAAAAAGCGAAACAAAGTTATTATTTAAACAAATTAAGGATAGCTTTTGCTGTCCACCTTGATCTGCGTTCGATAGTCCATGAGAAATTCGGAAACGGCCTTCGTTTCCGGCTCGGAAAAGGGCGTGGGGCCCGCGAAGAACTCATTGCAGGGCGCCTTGGAGCTGCCGCGCTTGCCCCACTGGTAGAGCCAGTTCCTGTCCAGATCCACCCCAAAGCAGACCTTGTCCGGGCCCCGTTTCTGCTGGAGCCACGTCATCGCCGAGTCCAGGAGGCCACTCGGAGCGGGAGCCTGGTGCTGCGACCGTGACTTCTTCCAGAAGCGATCGTACTCGTGGCTGTAGGCATAGCCATCGGGATTCAGCACGGGCATCACATACCAGGTGGTGTTCCGTATGAACTCCACATCCTCGTTGCTTTCTGTCGGGGTTTTGAGTTGAGTTAAAAGTTAAAGCAAGAAAAATGTAAGGACTAAGGACTCTCTAGAAAGTTTCTCATCTTATTCCTGGCTCATCACACTCACTGTTCGTCTTCATCAGCCTGAGGAGCTCGGCTATCATCCAGGTGGCCGTGGCGGGTCCTATCCAAGCCAAGCCCTGCGCTCCCGCCTCCACGAACACGGCATTGGCCTGTCCAGCCTTGTGCTTTCGCTTGGGCCGCTTCCCCGTCACAGGACCATCTCCAGTTCCGGCAAAGGATCCCTGCTTCGACTCGATCTTGACCACAATCAGGGGACGACCCTCGTAGGAGCGACCGATGTGTATGAGCTCCACCAGCTGCGGATGACGCATGCGCACCGTCTCCAAGTACTTGACGATCTCGTCGTGATTGTGATACCGATTCCAGGACATGGCCGGCGGCGCCGTGGCGCGCGTTGGCTGCTGCTTCGATGGCCGGGTGGTGTGCAGATAGTCCTCCTTGGAGCGCTCGTAGGCAATGGCCTTGCCCACGTCAAAGATGAGCACCTCGTGGGCAATGCCCTCATAGTTCAAGGTGCCCTGGAAGTCGACCAGCATCTTCGGTGGCACCAGGACATCGGTGAGGCCTCTAAAGGAAGAAAAAGAGAATATAAATACATTTAAAGTGTGAGGATTAGCCCAAGAACTGACCTAAGACTCGGCCCCTTGAGCCACTGCATCTTGACGCCGTCCTCGGCCTTCTTGAAATCCTCGAGAGCTCGCACCTGCGCCTCATCCTGCGGCTTCAGTCGCCAGATCTGGTACTTGTCATAGCTTATTCTCCGAGGAACCTCCGGCCTGGATGTGGTCGTGCTGGTTGTGGTACTGGAGGTGCTAGTGGTGCCCCTGGTGCTGGTCATCCGTGTGGCCAGCGCCTGGAGCAGCGGATTGCTGGTTGTGGTGGCCGTGGAGTTCACTATGTGGTGCGCCAGTATGCCAATCCAGTTCTGGGGATTCCGCAGCGGATCCACAATGGTCAGGATGGGCACCTGTGCTGCCGCCGCCGCTGCTGATGGACTGGTTGTGGTGGTGGAAGTGGTCGAGGTGGAGGTGGAGGTGGTGGAGCGCCGTCTGACCTTCCTCTTTGGCCGCGACTCGAACCAGCTGGCGAACCATTCTGCAAAGGAAAGTCACCTCGGATTAGTGGACGGGGGAGGGAGTAGATGATAGCTCTTCTGGCTGTGCAGAAAGCGTGAACGGAAATGGAGAAGCCACCGTTATGACTGCGATTGGGTTCTGGTTCTGGTTCTGGTTTCGGTTTCCCTCTTTTCACATAGAGTATATATAGCTTATGGATATTTCCCTGCTCATTCAGCCAATCTCCCCATTAGCTTGATCACTCGAGTGCCAAGTTTTCGTTTAATTGCCGCAAAGTAGAGCCATTACCTGGCTAATATTATTAATTTCTTGGCAGGCAGAAACTGCCAGATCATCGTTAAATATTTATTTTGAGGTCTAGATCAAGTCAAGCGTGATTATTGCTTTTATTTTAAGAGCTGAGAGTTTTTTTAATCTGTGAAAAGTATTCTGATTTTGTTTAGAAGCTTAACAGACCCTTTTTTAAGCCTTTAAAGCCTTTATTTGCATAAATCAGAGATCACACAGCTCTGACTTGCGAGTCACAGAATTTAAATGGTTAAATAAAAGGAAAATCTATAGAAATTAAATTAAGTAATTGAATAAAACTGAACACTAAATAATTAACCCAAGATACTGAATTTAAATAGGAAAATAATAGAAAAATTCGTTAGAAATTAAGCTAATAATTTAAATAAAACTGAACACTAAATAATAAATAACACTAAATAATAAAAAATAACACTAAATAATAAACCCAAGATACTGCATTTTAATGGAAAAATAAAACGAAAATCTAAAGAATTTAAACAAATTAATTTAACAAAACTAAACACTAAATAATAAACCCAAGATGCTGAATTTAAATGCAAAAATAATAGAAAAATTCGTTCAAAATTAAACTAACTAATTAAATAAAACTGGAAACTAAATTATAAACCCAAGAAGCTAATTTTTAATTCAAGTTCTTAAGCTTAAAAGTTCTTGAAAATTTCCATTTTAATAAACCCTAAAAATAGTCGAAATCAAGATATATATTTTCCCACAATATCAAAGGATTTTCATGCTCCCAAAGATTCTTCTACTCACTGTCGTAGTCATCCTCCTCGTCCTCATCCTTGGTGGTGGTCTTGCCAAAACCAAACCAGGACTCCAGCCAGCCGGGCGGCTCCTTCGAGGGCGAGGGCAGTGGCACCACTGTCGTGGTGGTTGTGCTTCCAATCTTCTTCGTTTTGCGCTGCAGGCCGAACCAGGAGCTGAACCAGCTGCCCAGCGAGGAGCCCTCCTCCTCATCCTCCTCCTGGTCCTGCTGCTGCCCCTCGGGCTCCTCCGCGTAGGCCTCATTGCTGTGGGCATTGTGGTAGAGCGTGTAGCTGGGATACTTGGAGATCGTGGGTCCCGGCGGCTCCTTGTCCTCGTCCTCCTCGGGACTGCCGAAGCCGTCCATCAGGCGGGACATGGCCACCTGGACGGGATAGAAGAGCATGCGAAAGAAGCCACCAATGCCAGAGTCCTCGTCATCGTCATCGTAGTCCTCCTCCTCCGTGTCCGCGGGCCGCCGTCGGATGCGTATCTTCTTCTTCTTGGCCATGGAGTTCTTGGTACTGGAGGTGGCCTCCGTCGACTCCGCCGCCTCCTCTTCGCTGCTCGTGGCCGGGGGCGTGGTCACCTCCTCCTCCTCCTCGACCATGGCCCCAAAATCGGCGCCCTCCTCCGCGGAGCTGCTGTCCTCCTTTTGGTCGCTCTGCTGTTCGGTGTGTCGCCGTTTCACTGCACTTCCTCCAAGCGATCCATAGAAGTAGTCCTCTTCCTCGTCCTCATCCTCATCCTCATCCTCGTCGTCTTGCTCTTCTTTGCCATCATCCTCGTAGTCGCCATCATCGCCCATGAGCTCGAAGAGATCGGGAAAACTGGAGCCCTCGGGCCTGCCGCGCTTGCGCTCCTTGCTCTTGGTTTTCTTCTTCACCTTCGGTGTGGTTATCCTTCCCGTTTGGTTCTTCTTGAGGAAACCTAACGAGCTTTGTGGCTTCTGGACGCCCTGCTGCTCACGGCTGTGGTTCCAGTGGGCCAAATGGATGGCCGTGGGCAGCATGTGGGCCACCTCGGCCTTGCCTTTGTCCTTGGGCGCCGGCGTTTGTGGCGGCTGCTTGGCCTTGGGCTTGGAACTGCTGCTCCCTTTGGAGCGTCGGCGGGGTGAGCTCTTGGGCGGTGTGCTGACCCTCCGGGCGGAGGCTATTCTCTCGGGACTGAAACTTTTCGTTTCTGGAGTGATTTCTTGAAGGGATCGACGTTGTCGGTGGGTTTCTTCATCTCTTAGTGCTTTCTTCATAGCCTTTCGCCACTTTTTAAGGTTCTTCAAGGCAGGTAGTCTTCTGGTTTCTTCATTTCTTCTTGAAGATTTCATTTCTTGTCTTTCTTCTGTTCTTTTCTTTTCCTTTCTTATATTTTTTGAGGAGGAATCTCTTCTAGATTCTTCGTTTCTTCTCGTTTTTAAAGAGGAATCTCTTCTAGATTCTTCCTTTCTTCTTGTTTTCAAGGAGAAATCCCTTCTAGATTCTTTCTTACTTCCTCCTTGAGCCTCCAGAGAGCGACGCTTTCTGCTTGGACTCTCTCCAGGTGATCCTTCTTCATGGGATTCTTCTCCCCTTTCACTTTCTTCCCCCGGCTCCTCTCCTGCTCTTTGCAAATGCTGACTGAAGACATTGCTGCCCGTCGGCTGTGTGGTGGCCACCGGCATGTGCGGCTTCTCCAGCTGCGTGTATGCCGGCGGTGGTGGCCTTGTGGTGGTGCTGCCTCCACTGGGTCTCGTGCCCAGGATTATGGGCAGTGGTCCCGGCTGATGGCGGGTGTTATTAACTCCATAACCTGGCCTGGGCCGCCTCTTTGCCACCTTATCCTTGTTCGGCTTCTTCTTCTTGCGACGCTTTCGGCGGGTGTTGGGTTTCCGGGTGGTGCTAGTGGTGCTCGTGGTGGTACTTGTAGTGGTGGTGCCGCCACGGTGGGGCAGCTTCAGCAGCTGATCGCTGACATGATCGATGGGCCCGCTGGTGACCATCACGGGCGGAGGTCGATGGCCGGGCTTGGGCAACTTATTGCTGGGTCGAGCTGGTGGATACTTGGGCTTCTTCAGGCGTATGATCTGCGGCCTGGCAGTAGTAACTCCTCCCATTTGCTGCGGCTGAATCTGGCTGGGATTCAGGGTGGATATCACAGTGCCAGGAGGAGGAAGATGGCACTGGTGCTCGTAGCGGCGGCGCAGCTTCTCCATGTCGGCATCGTACTGGGCCTTGGTCACGTAGATGGCAATAGCATTGCTATCGTTGCGACTCTGGCCGCCTGCTCCTCCTGTTAATCCTGTTAATCCTGATCCTGCTGCTGCTCCTCCTCCCACCTGGCTGATGGCATACACGATGCCCGTGCTGGGATGGGTGAAGTAGATGGGAAAGGTGCTGTGGGAGGAAGAAGTTGTATTGTCCGGCCTCCTGTGGGGCTCCTTGATCTCCAGCAGATCGCTCTGCACATGCAGCTGATCGCTGGCCTCCTCTGCCTCCTCCACGGACTCAAAGACATACGGCTGCGAGGGCTGATCCTGATCCTGATCGAACAGCTGAAAGTCCAGCTCCGGCGGCTGGAAGCGTATGGAGGTCTGGTGCTGGTAGCGCGGCACAAAGCCCCGGTTGTCGTGGACGAAGCGCTGGTGATGCTGCTGCTGCTGCTGCTGGAGCAGATCCCGGCTCCAGGTGCTCTGCTTGGTGGTCTCCCTCAGCAGGCTGTCGAACTCCTCGGCGCTCGGATGGTAGCCAAAGTCGATGGCCTCCGACAGATCGGCGAAGAGCAAGATGATGCTGAGCCATGGCCAGAGCTTCGTGGGAGTCCCCGTCTTAATGGCCATTCTCCTGCTCCACTGTCTCTCTCTCTCTCACTGCTCTCTCTCAGTCTCAGTGTGTGTCTCTGTGGGATGTCTCCTCTTCTCGACGACCGTTTGGCTGCGAGTCTGGTTAATAAATGAAACAAGGCCCAGTCGCAACTTGGCTCTGCCAGTCGGAGAAAGCCCCCACTCCGGGGTCTTGGCTACCAAACCCCTTCTGCTTCAGTTTCGGTTTCGGTTTCGGACGCTTGGCTTTTGGCCCGTAACGCACAGCTCCTCCTCACTGCTCCCTCCTCCCTGCTCTGACTCTCGGCGAGAGGTCGAACGTTCTCCCCTTGCCGGGCCACCGAGACCCACCTGGCGCTTACCTGGCCTTGCGACAGTTATCGAGGCATGCCAAATGGCAGATCTAATCACTGCCCCGAGTGCCTTCGGAATGGCACATAAAAAGTGCATTCATAAAATCTAAAAAATGTCTAGACAAGTGCTTGAAGATTCCAGAATTTATCGGTGTTTCACATAAGTAAAAATATCGAATTTTAGATGTTAAAACAAACAAATGTATAAATGTATATAAAACTAGATAGGTTTCGGAAAATGCTTACATTCTTCTTCGATTTTTGGTTGTTGTTTATGCAAGTTTTGGTATTTAAAATAATTTTAAAAATACAAGTTTAATTTAAATATTTATTATTGTGTTAAGATTCTACATTTTATGAAATTTTGTTTTCTTATAGCTATTAAGAATTTAAAATAATTTATCATTTAAATATTTATTATTGTGTTTTAATATTACATTCTCTATTAATGCAATGAAATAAATAAACAAACAAGTATTTTTTTAATGGTTAAGTAACACCATTCAAAATCTGTTTCTGTCCTTTTATTAGATATTAATTATTTTAAATATTCAAATTAATAATAATAAATAATTGTGATAGATTTTAATTGCTTAAATGCACAATTTCCTATAATAATTATGAAAAAATAAACTACAAAAATTTACAACATTTTTAATAACCATTTTCAATAACTCTTTTAAATTAAATTAAAATATTCTTAATGCCAAAAATATTTATAAATCGATACTCTCTTAATTTTTGAAAAGTCTAAAAATCGATATTTTAATATTCTTATATATGTGCAAAAAATCCATATTTTACTTGATATTTTAAATTACTTAAATCGGAATACATACATTTATTATAATATTCTTCCATTTTATAGATATTTTACCAATAAATTCGATATTTTTCAATACTTTAAAAATTCTATATTTCAAAGTTAACGATTTTTCCGATACTTTAAAGGGCGTGATATTTCTGTTAATAAATTATATCCATTCGATATATCTTCTTAGGTTGCGCTGGTGTCCAAGAGCTGTTCTTCTTAATCTTAATCTTAATTCGAATTTAAGCATGCAATCCACTCACATTTTTCTCCCTGTGCACCTCTGTGCGAGCTTGAGTGCTTCCCAGTGATTCTGGCTAATGACAGATCGGATGATCGGATAGCGCCGCGTGTGGCAGACGCAGAGGCAGAGGCAGAGGGAGAGGGAGAGGGCACAGACACTGGCGCAAGTAACTCGGCCAGGCCAGGTCATCCGATGTGGCACGGCTCTCGACGAGGTGCTATGTGCCATGCGGCATGCGGCATGTGGAGGCATGTGTGTCCCACTTTGGCGACGCCACTTTGTTGCCATTCTGGGGAGGATATGTCGACCGGTAGGCGGGCGCCAACAACAGGTCGGACTTGTCCAGGCGGCAGTTGAGCAGCTCAGAAGCTGAGGTAACCGAGAAGGTAACTTCATGGTTCTTCTTTAATTTTTTTAAAAATGGTAATAAATTAAAAAATAGTTTCGATTTCTATTCGATAGCCGGAATTGTAATAATAACGAGAAGCGGAAAATTAAAGTAAAATTTAGGTATTTAAATATAATAATTATATCAGGATTCATTGCTTATCCTGAGTATCCTTTTTGTGTGTTGTGGTCCTTGTTTTTGTCTTGAAATTCTTAAAAATTCTTAAGGTGTATGCAAAATATTTCTGTTCCCAAAGGGGAACATTTATTTTTATATTAGAACTTTATTTAGTCGAGCTTTATTTTAGTAAAACTTTCCCAAGAAATCACTTGGAAATTATAGAACTTCCAAAACAAGAAAGCCGATGATGCTCTTTGTAAGCCTTTGCTTTGTAATTCCCAACTGATTCTAGTCCGAGCTAGATTTGTTTTCACAAAGTCCAAACTTAGATATACCTTTTTACAGAGCGTAAAACTTTAGCCACAAGTCCGACTGAATTTCTATCTAAAAAGTAAACAATTTTACAATTTTTAGTTAACTTTTCTTAAAGCGTTATGATAACAATGACGCGCAGTGTACGGGAATGAATTAAGAGTTCGAGATTTCCGTTTCGGATATGGCGACAATGTCTAAAACACCAGACCGGCTACAGATCTTTCACTTTCTAAGCCTTCTGCAATTAAATATATATACTTCTTTCCCGACTTTAATTCATATATTATTTTGGTTTTTTGTTGTTTTTATTTTTGGTGACTTTCCCCGAACTTTCCGCCCCTTAATTCAGGTAGAGCTGAAAGAACTGGCTGTCGCTGGGTAATTACAAGCACTAAGACCGACTTGTTGCCGGATTTGTAAGCACTTACTGGAGCGTCACTAAAAAACGTTTAACGTTTTGACAAAAACAAAACGAAAAACGCCAACAAAATGAAGAAAAAAAAGGTGGATTGGGCTGGCCCAACAATTTAATAACAATAATCTAGAGAATAATATAAACAAAGCGCTGAAGAAAGGGCAGCAGCGGCGGTTTTTTAATTGCGAGTTTTCTTTTCAAGGCAGAAGCCAAGCATGTCAGTTCCACCTAGATATATAGATATCATATAGCACTAGTATATATATAATATGTATACCTGTATATATACCTGTCTTAAAAAGAAGTCAAGGTGTCGAAAGCGAAAGTCATGGAGATCTGAAAGAGGATACGGCAAGCGTTCTTATTCAATTTATTTGCCAAACATAACATATTGTTTATAATAAATTTTAATTTTACATAAAATTTAATTATTATTATCTATCGTTAGGTAAATATTGATTTATTATTTTATTAAAGAAAAATATAATTAACAAGCTATTAGGATTTTATACGAAAAACAAACTTGATCGAATGCTTTACTGTTTTGTATAAATTTATTCAATTAATTTGAATTATTTGTATTGTAGATACTTATTATTATTACTAATTATTAGTTTTAAATATTAAAATGATCATAAATCATAAATCAAATTTAATATCATATATATTATATATTACTATTAAAGAAGCAGCAACTCGTTATCAATTATCAATCCATAAATTAAGTTCGCATATTCCTTAGCTTGACTTTTAAGATTTATCATCTCTCTCATTCTTAAATTTATTTCTTTTGGCAACTTGCTAAACTGTTGCAATTATTTATTATAATGATACTTCTTGATATATTTATATAAACCATATAGTCGCTCGATCCGTTCACGTTCTGACAGTATTTTATTCGTATTTATGGTCGCCTGACCTAAAATGTGATCTCGCAAGGCCGCCAGGCAGACTATTTTGGGTCTTCAAATGCTTCAAATATCCATATATCTAAGTATATCTTTTTTTTTGTTCACTCCGCAAGGTCAGGGACAGTGTCCAAGGGTCGGTATGGCGCCTCTTTGGATTCTATATATACATTTAATAATTTTATATATATAGAATTTGAGGTCTATGCCCGCCTTTAATTAAATGATCGATGAATAGAATGCCGCAAGGCACAATTCAGCTTAGATTGATTTTTAGACTTGTATTTTGGCATAAAATATATACAATTTCTTAAAATGATTATTTAAATTTTTTAAATCTAATTAAAATAAAACAATTTTAACAAAACAGGAAGAGAAAATGCGTAACCGACAACAGGAAATGAAATCCTGTAGCGGAATTCCAAGCAGATTTCTATAGTTAGGTAATAAAAATGTACTTAAATCTACAATTTTATTATTAAATTGTTCTTCTACAATTTTTCAATCTTATTTAAGAATTGATTATTTCAAGTGTACGTTTTCTTATTGACAGTCTTTTGACGAAAGCCGCCTTTCAATTTTGTTGTATTTTTATTTTTATACAAATTAATATTAATAAAGGCCAGAAATTAAACGTTTAATTAAGAATATTCTCATATTTACCGAGCTAGCAGACGACTGCTAGAGTACCCTGTAAAAAGAATATAATTTTATGAAATATATTGATTTATTTTAATATTTATTATATGCCATTAGGGATGAACTCTTCTTTACATACTAAATAAATATTATAAACTTTTATTTTTTACGAGCATATTATTGCTCCTGAAACTACCTTAAACTTGAAACTAAAATTACACAAGCTCCCTGCCCAAGCTCACCTAGTTTGCGAATCAAGTTTCGCTTCGCACAAGACGCCGCGCTCGAGGCGCTGTTAATTAATTAGCGAAGCACTTAGTCGCTATCTGTTTTTACCTATTTATTCCATTCATTGATTGGCTCCATTCACAGCGCCACCTGTGGCGAGATACGGCAACTGCGGAAACTCATTCATTGAAGGAGCAGCGTGTGCGAGTGAAAGAGAGAGAAAGAGTGAGCTACGGGATGGTGGGGTGGTGGGTGGTGATCGAAGAAGTTAATGGCAAACAGCTGATCGGTCAGCTGTCGCTCTCCCCAGGCATCTTACAAATATTTTCGTAATGAGCCAGCAGCAAGTGGTAGAGCGAGAGAGAGCGAGAGCAAGAGCGAGAGGGAGAGAGAGATTAAGTGGGCGGCAAAAGAAGGCAGATGCTCTCTTCCACATTTTACACTGGAAATAATTGGATGTGGTGATCTTTATTTTTTAAATTTATAAATAATAAAATAATATTATAACAGGTGTTAAAAATAATAAAAATTATATAAAATGATTTAAATTCGCTTTACAGTCAAAAACAAGAATTTTTTTAATAATTAAGTTTTATAATAAAATTAGTGGAATTTTTTATTAAACAGTAACAGTTTTGTAATATATTATATAATTCTAACTATTTTACAATTAATGCTACAAAAATTAAAAATACAATTAAGATGTTTAAATTACCAAAACAATGGGGTTTTTTTTTAATATTTTTAGTGTTACTGTGAAAATACTTTATTTCAATTAATACTAATCTTAGAAATAATTATCAGAAAATGTTAACAATACTTTATTTTACTGTTGGCTTTAAATTATATTTTGTATTTTGATTACTTAATTATTTGGTGTTCATCTTGTAATCGTTTTTAAAGTGAATAAAGTTAGATAACTTGTATTTTTTTTGCTGAGTGACATTCCACCTCTCTCGACCAGAAAGCGAGTGACGATTGCCGACGCTTCGCCGGTCGTCAGTCTTGAATTTTTCGTGGAGCGATTAACACACAGCAAATCAGCAGATCGTCGAATGCTTAAAAAAGTACAAAAATTCAGCCGCATCGCCGAATAATAAAAAAGACGCCAAGCGAAACAACAGCAGCAGCGGCGGCCAAATGCAGGCTACGCAAATAAATCTTTAAGATCAAGAGCCGAACAAATTTCTTGATTTTTTTGCAGTTTATTTTTGTTTTTGTTTCTTGGTTTTTTTTTCTTAATTTTGGTCTCGTGCTTTGACCGAGTTCTTTGACAACAACAGTAAAAGATAAAAACAACAACGTCAACGACACCGCAGAAGCGCCAACAACAAAATGGATGCCGAGGTGTGTATTTTCTTAATTGCAAGCGTTAAACTTAAGACACATGCCTGACAAAAAAAAACCAAAAACAAGATGACCAAAAAATAGGGGGAAAAAGTGAAACCGAAATAAACAAAACAAAAAAAGAGCCCAAAAATTTCGACGCATTTTCTGGGCTACACATACATATATCTTTCTTAATTTTTGTGGAAGTTAAAACGAGTTTTCAGTGTAAGTTCAACAAAAACAAAATTTCAAGCTCAAGCTCAACAATAATAATAAATAGGGGAAAAAGAGGGGAAGGGGGGATAGTGATTTAGTATGAATTTTGTATAATTTTTTAATTATTTCTAGGTATTACGTATACGTAATATAATTTCATATGGGATTAGATAGGTTCTTATAAATCTGTGCTTAAAAAAAGGTTAAGCTTTAAATAATCAATTAAATCTTGGGATTAGTTTTTGCAAAACCATATAACTCCTTTTGAATTTTAACAATATATAAAAAAATAACAAGAGTATACAATCAAATATTAAAAGAACAAATATATAATATAATATTAAATATATACAAATAAATTATAAACTAAACAATTCATTTATCTCTGCTTCTGTAAGAAATATTAATAAATATATATTATATATATACATAGTACATATTGCATTCCCCCAAAATCGCATATTGATACCATTAACTTTCGTTAATAAGAAATAACTCGATTAATGCGACTTTCCTTCTTATCGGTTGGCCTGGATTTATGGGCTTACTGCCACTTATCGTCAATGAAGATTATGCCAATACGATTTACGGCCTTTGGTGAAACCAATAAAACCCCCCTTGAAAGCCACACCTCTGGCATTTTTTACCCAGTTATTTTACGCCTGAGAGAATTACCTATTACATTGCATCTGTATTTTTTTTTTTGCCGAGCGACTAAAATGCAAATGAGGCAAAGTGGAAATTTACACACTTTTATGTATTTATTTGATCAAGGTTAGAACTTGTTCTGCGCTGAGACTCTTTACTCGCTATTAAACATTTTTTATATATATTAGATATGAGTAATTGAACACTTGAACAAATTAAAGGGGAAATGTTATTGAATTAATGATAGGAATTAGTTTTAATTTAAACTTTTTTGCTAACTTTTATTGGTATAAAATCATTTAATTAAGAGACTCCTTTACTATAATTATCAAGAAAATATCATCTTAAAATATTAAGAAAAATATTTCTATTGTTATATTAATTGGAAATAAAATATATTTGAATTGTTAATTTAAATAACTTGTCATTGTACATTTTTATAATCATATTTATCATTTTAAAGTCATGTAAATAAAACTTAACTCTATAGAAAAACTCGGCTTTTCATGGAAATATAATCCTTGAAGCTCTTAAATATTCATAAAAATATTTATATCAATAATATTAATTGAAATTGAAATCTCAAAATCATATTAATTAAAAGAGTAATTTCTGAAAATGAAGAGAGCCTCTTTTCTTTCGAAAGAAAGCACACAAAAGCTTGGCCAATAAAGGCCAATTAAGGTTCCCTTTGAGCTTGTCAGGTTTCCGGCAACATTCATAAAAGAGAAATTAGTATTTTCTTGTTGCTGCTGTTGTTGGTGTCCAGTGCAGTGAACCCTCGACGGAAAGAATCCCCATCACTGACCACTGACCACTGACCACCGGCCACGCCATGGAAAATTTTCCACTCGAAGACATTGTTGAATTCGAGAGTAAAAAATAAAATAAGATCACAAATATGAGCAGAACAAGCACTAAACGAGACCGAACATAAATAATATCAGTGCGCCTCCGTCTCTCTCTCTTGACGGTTTGCCAATGGCCTTCCCTGGGTTGGGGGAGGGACAGGGCAGGGGGCGAGAATGTGTATGTACTGTACACCACGCACTTGAGGACTGGTCTATCTGGTGTTATCTGTCACTAATGTTGATTTTTTGTGGTAAAAGTTTAGTCGAGATTGTAGTTAGTGGATCAAGAGCATTAAAAATTGAAATTGGAATTAAAACATTAATTTTCCATATTTATAATATTTAATTTTAGAATTTGTTTCTTTAATTTCTGCTCAAATATTTATTAACAATCTGTTTGCTCTTTTATAAGGCTCTGAAAAACGTTTTAATGGAACCTTTAAAAATATCTCTCAAGTAAATGCCAAAAAGTAGGCTATGTTACTTTAATTTCTTAATTTTCAGAAACCTTGATATATGATTTTATAACATATAATTTTTGCAATATATTTTTTCCAACCCTACGTCACCTAAAATAAGTATTTTCCATTAATTACAAACTGAAGAGCCCGAAGCTTTCCATAATCAAAGTACCCTCTCTGGTTTCTAGTGCACGATAATAATAATTTATACTTTGTTTTAACTGCTTTTGGCTGCCGATAAGCGCGATGAAAAATGAAAACCAAATAGAAATCATTGTCTGGATTTACACAAGGTTTCAGAACTGACAAAAAAAAAGAAATAGAAAGAGAAATATTACGTATACGTCAACGGCGCCATGTCCTCCAGTGTATATTGCGTATACGACATGTGGGCCAGTAATCTGACAGAGCACATATTTGAAAAGCGGAAACGAGACTCGAATCATTCGCAGCGAAAGCAAAATCAAATTTGGCGATAAGTCTGCTCGTTATTTATGACACTTGAGATTCAATGGGTTCCTTATCTGAACTTCGTCAGGGGATAGCAGCAGATCCTGAGCCCCCTGAAGGGAGTCCAGAGCAGAGATATACCATATAGTGGCTGGCAACAGAGATGGCCACATGACAAATGAGTGGTACCTGGAGTGGTACAGTGGAGTGGCCCATAAATCACTGGCCATTCATCTCAATTCACACACTGTACACACACAATCCTTCAGTCATAACTCCCACCGATAGCACACCCCTTGATAGCGATTTAAATGTTTTCAATGGACGTGGGTTTTAGCTGTAATTTCGCTGTTCATAAATCAGAGCGTCAAATAATATTTATTATGTGATTCACCAGGGGGATCTTGTGGCAAAGCACGTTTAATGGAAATCGAAGTCAATGGGGGCTTAATTTAGGGCTTTAAGTTATCAGGAATTTAATTATTTATGTGCTCTTGACTTGACTGAAGAGTTAGTAAATTACAATTCTGTTATTTAGTTCAAAATTAATTCAAAAACTAACGAAATAGGAAACAAATATATTATCTAGAACTCTGAATAAGACCCATTGAACCGCAGACCCACGTGCTGTCAAGTCTGTCCCGTCTATCTTGCCGTCTGGTTTGGCAGACGTTCGGGTGTCGCATCGAAAGGCCACTTATCTATATCTATATCTCTATCTCTATCTGTGCTATAGCACACAGTGCTATATAGTTCGTATAGATACATCATCCGCCGGGCTAGCGATAGTGCTTGATTTGGCTTTTATGAATCCGTTTAATTGGTTCTGATTTAGTCGCTGTCGTGCTATAATTTACGGCTCCCTCCTCTGGCTATTCTTATCTTCGGAACTTTTCCATCCGGTTTGATCAGTTGGAAATCCCCCAATGGGATTTATAACAGCCCTTAGCTTTTCATTAAGCATATGCACGCGACTCTGCGATCCGTGATCTGCGATCTGTGATTCCCCCTCCGAAAAGATCTCTCCGCTCTGCCAGCTCGATCATGAAGATTGACAACCCGAAGAGCAGTCGTCGGAGGCAATTGAGAATCAGCCGACAAAGGCTGGCTGAGGGAGAAGTAAAGTGAAATGAAACATTGTTATTTTTAAGCCTTTGTTTTTGTTTCTTTCCCTCTGACGAAATCGGAATCGCAATACTCACACCGTAGACGCCACAACATCAAGGTCAGCCGGTGGCCAAGAACCAGGAATCAGCGGAGGCAGGCGGAGGAGAAAATGGTGGCACTGACAAGGCCAGTCGCAAGGAGGCCCACGATGAGGACTATCATCCACCCACAAGGTATCCTTGATTCCGAGAAGTACTACTAACAACTAATTAATAAAAAATACTAAGAGGAGGATTAAACTTGGATAACCCAGCACCGACTTACTAACCTCCTAACCTACTAACCTAGTAACCTGCTTATAACCTGGATATCCCCTTAATAAACGTAATTCCTACTAACTAAGCTAACGTTAACTAAGACCCCAACTCATCAAGCCACTTCAACCTATAATTGGATAACCCAGAAGCCATCTCCTAACCTCCTAATCCACTAACCAACAAACTTGCTAATCAACTAACCTGCTAAATAGTAAACCCATTAACCAAAAAGACCTACTAACCTGAATGGCATTTAACAAGGATAGCCTGCTAATAATAATTAATTAATAATTAATTACCTAATCAGAACCTTATACCCCTGGACAAACTACATCCTAAAACTACCCTTTATCTCCAAAGCCATCATTTAAGGAACTAAACCCACATTGAAATCATGATTTAGGGTTCTACAGTTATCACGAACCTTAGTTAAATCTCAAACTATATCAACAATGCAAACTAAAACAATCTACAAGTTCATCTTATGTTCTCCCATTGACAACTTACGATCCCGAAATCCAACATCTAACCTAACTCCGCTCCTGAATCCCAGCTTTAACCTTTTCTAACATCAAGGAATCTACTAATTATGGAACTCAACTCCTAAGCAAGTTCTTCCCTTAAACCCAAGCTCCTAATATACCCATAAAGGATTATCAACAAGCTACGAAGCTGAAATCATGCTTTTCCGCTTTAACTTGGCCTTTCAATCCCAGCTTTAATCCATTCCCAACATCGGAGAATCTACTAATAACTGATAATCACTTACTATCTAAGCTCAACTCCTAACCAAGTTCATCCCATAAAACCTAAAATCTAAGCCCCAAATGACTATCCTGCAAGCTTATTCCCGATCTAACTCCGCTCCTGAATCCCAGCTTTTACCTCTTATAACATCAAGGAATCTACTAATTACGATTATCACATACTAACCACCATGGAACTCAACTCCTAACCAAATTCTTCCCCGAAAACCTAAAATCTGAACCACATAAGCCACATAAACCCCTAAAGGGTTGACTATCCTGCAAGCTTATCCCCGATCTAACTCCGCTCCTGAATCCCAGCTTGAACGCAACCCTACAGTGGAGAGACTCATCCTCGATAGCAGCTTACTAACATCAGGGGAAACTCACACTCAAAGATGATCTATCCACCTGTAAAACCTGTAATTCAAGCTACCTGGAGACGATCGTGCACCTGTTCAAGGGGAACATTGGACCCGGCCTGTTCGCCATGGGGGATGCCTTCAAGAACGGCGGCCTGCTGGTGGCCCCGCTCCTGACCGTGGCGATAGCGATAGTGTCCATTCACTGTCAGCACGTCCTGGTGACATGCTCCAAGAAGATGCGGGATCTCCGGGGGGAGGCGGTGTGCTCCGACTACGCCCTGACCGTGGAGCGGTGCTTCGAGAACGGCCCGTCCAAGCTGAGGAGCTGGTCAAGGACCATGGGTCGCCTGGTGGACATATTCATTTGCGTGACCCAGCTGGGCTTCTGCTGCATCTACTTTGTGTTCATCAGCACGAATCTGAAGCAGGTGAGTCTGAGTCGAAGTCTAAGTTGGAACGGAAAGTGGCGAGTCTCTACCTGGAACTGTTTTCGAAGATTCTGCAAGCTTATGACATCGGCATGGACGTCCATCTGGTGATGCTGCTGGCCTTTGTGCCCGTACTCCTCAGCTCTCTGATCACGAACTTGAAGTGGCTCACACCAGTGTCGATGTTCGCCAACGTTTGCATGATCCTCGGCCTGGCCATCACCCTGTATTATGCCCTGAAGGACGGACTACCGGAGATCGGGGAACGCGCCCTCTGGACGAATGGCTCCCAGCTGGCCCTCTTCTTCGGCACCGCCATCTTTGCCTTCGAGGGCATTGCCCTGGTGATGCCGCTGAAGAACGCCATGCGCAAGCCCCGCCAGTTCGAGAGCACCCTCGGTGTGCTCAATGTGGGCATGTTCCTCGTCTCCGTGATGTTCATGTTCGCCGGCTCCGTGGGCTACATGAAGTGGGGCGAGCAGGTGGGAGGCAGTCTCACCCTCAACCTGGGTGACACCATGTGAGTGGAGTCTTGGCTTGGCAGTTATATATCGTATATTTGTTATGGGTTCTCTATACAGTCTGGCGCAGGCAGTCAAGCTGATGGTCTCCGCCGGAGTCCTCCTGGGCTATCCCCTGCAGTTCTTTGTGGCCATTCAAATCATGTGGCCGGGCGTTAAGCAGATGTGCGGCATCCAGGGACGATCCTTGGCCGGCGAGCTGGGTTTTCGCACCAGCATGGTGCTCCTCACGCGTAAGTAAAGGGAAGGAGGGAACCCATTGAGATGAGATTCTCATTCAATCAATCCTGCAGTTGCCATTGCTGAGCTCGTCCCGGCCCTGGGCCTCTTCATCTCGCTTATTGGAGCCCTCTGTTCGACGGCCCTGGCCTTGGTCTTTCCGCCCGTCATCGAGCTGATAGCGAGGAGTGAGCCCAACAAGGGGCCGGGCGTTTGGATTTGTGTCAAGAACCTGGTCATCCTGGTCCTGGCACTGCTGGGCTTCTTCACGGGGTCCTACGAGAGCCTGAAACAGATTGTCAAGCACTTTGGGGAAGAGGAGTTGCACTAATGGACAAGTGGCAATTGCTTTAATAACTCACCAGGGATCAAGCTTCATCATCAAAGGAGCAGCATCAGGATCATTGTCAGGATTATCACCATCAGGAATCAAAATGAAGAAAGCCATAAATATACGATGTTCATTGATGTTGCCAAAGACAGAGACATCAGGATAACAACACAGGACATCGAAGCACTCAGTCAACGATGAGATATTATCTATATATTCTAATATAGATCGAAGCAGTATCTAAGATCATCACTATCATCCATCTCCCATGTGTCGCCATCATAATTTATATACCCAAAATGAGCAGGTTTCAATCCCTAACAAATTGACAAAGAATATATATATTTATAAATATGCGAATTTATTCCGTACGGAAAATAATGGTGTGTGTGTACACCCAAGTGCCTTGTATTGTGTCTATAGTGAGCGTGAAGCGCATTTTACTTATTATAATTGATTTTTTTTTTTTATCGATATTAAGTGAGAATAAACGATGCGACGTTTGTTTTGACGTCACTTGACTTGACGTTTGATGTTTAACTATGCTTCTGGATAATTGAAATTATTGGTAATAACTTCTCCTTATGGGAACTTAAAGAAAGGGTGATGTGACGTGGCCTTTAATGCCGCTTAGCTGCATACAATGAGAAGCGCAGAGAAGGGCGATAGAGATGCCTCATAATGACGCCCTTCTCTGCGCTTCTCATGGCATTCACTTAAGCTTAACTGGCTTCCTTGAGAAGCGCAGAGAAGAGCGTTGGTATGACGTCATTATTCGGAATCTCCATCGCCCTTCTCTGCGCTTCTCATTGTGTGCACTTAAGCGGAATCAACTTCAAATAAGTAGGACCACGTCACAACATTATGACGTCATACTAGCGCCCTTCTCTGCGATTCTCATTGTGTACACTTAAGCTTAACTGGATTACACGAAAAATTCAGAGAAGGACTATTACGTCACTAAGCACTTGAAACTTCAACTTCATTGCAGAATATTCATCGTTTGGCCATAAAGACTGATCCGAATACTAACAAGGTGGCTAAACGGGTTCAACAAAATTGAATTAAAAATTGGTAGCGGTTATTAAAACTCAGAATTAGCATTAGCATTGACCCCGTTTTGAAATTTATCGCCAAACCGTTCGAAGAACCCACAAATGGTTCTACACACACACTCGGACTTTCGCTTTCATCTAGCGGAAACTGGTTAATCTCGTTCTCTTTCTCCATGTACGGCAATTACACTAATCTAATCTAATCTAATCCGATCTGATTCGATCCAACCCGATCCGAACCGATCCCAGCCCGAGTCAAAGCCGAAGCAAATCAATCCAATCGAAATCGTTTCGGCATTCCGACCTTCAACTTCAACAATGAAACTGCATGGCACCGATGTCTTGAGATATGCATAGCGGAAAACAGAGACGGACTCCAAGAGGGGGTTTAAATGGAATATTTATATATCAATGGGAATACTAGCTTCATTAAATAATATTATTATTATTATTAAATTGCTACATAAGATAGTAATCGATTAATATTAGTTGTGAACTCTCGAGCATACACGCAGGGATCTTAAACGAATATTTATATACAAATATAGATATAATAATTATTACTTGAAGTTTTAAAAAAGGTTTACAACCTGAATTCAGTCTTATCAGTTTCAATTTGCCACAATTTGTAGATTTTTATAATGTTAGTTATCGATAAATACCACTTGTCAATCTTTTACTGCTCATAATAATTATTTTTAAAAGAAGTTTAATTGAAAGTCCTCAACTTGTACAACCTACATCCAATTTTTAATATAACCAGATAAAAATAATCTCAATTTGTTGAATTCTTTATAAAGATAGTTATCGATAAATATTACTCTTTTTACTTATAAAAAATATAATTAATTTTGTAAAAATAAAGTTTAAAAGTAATCTTGATACAGTATTCTTAAAGGAAGCAAAGTACTGTGAATAACTTCCTAGGATTGGTGTAGATCCTTCAATCCTTCAAAATTAGTAACTATTACCTATAATAAAATATTAAATAATATCTTAAATAAATTCTTCAACTTTGTTATGATGATCCTGACAGCCTGACAGACGACGCCCCTGCTTTATGTTGTTACGAGTCTCTTGTGATATTTTGTTGTTCGCAGTAACCTTACATAATCCAATTGCTGAATTCCGTAAACATCGATCAATCGATCGCTGGACAAAATCGGTTCGTTCCCTGGCCGAAGTCTTGGTCTTGATTGGCAGAAGTGAGATGCAGTTTCGGACGGGGAACTTTGATTCCGTTCCGTGAATTTCATTTAACTGGCGCTTCTTCAATCAAGGCGGTAAATTTCCATGCGTTCTCAATGGCAGCAGGGGGCCCGAGAGCAGGTGTAACGATCACGAACGCGGTGCGCTTTACATTTTATTTATTCTCTTTTTTTGTATTTATTGTATGTTTATTTTTGTATATTTTTATTGTCTCTTTGCTACGACGAAAAATTCGATTCGTTGGCGGGGCACGTGCCGGGAAATTCCGTGTCGATTAAAGCCAAATTCCGAAGCGCAGCCGGATCCTTGAACCCGATTAAACCACTTCCTGCTGGAACGGAATGCCCGGTCCTTTTTTTTCGCCCAGTGTAGTGCATTTGATGTGACGCAGTCCCAGCGGGGAAAATAAATAAACAAATAAACTGACTTTGAATGAGAGAAATGACAACATTCACGCTGCCCATGATTGGTCAGCAAATCTTTGGGAAGAATTGCATTTATTTCGAAATTATAAGCAGAGTTACAAAATGAGTTTGGTTTAGGGGCTATTTTAGCTATAAATAGTTATATATTTTATTAAATTATAGATATATGTATAAGGTATATATTTAGCTTAGTTTTTATCTTAATATATTAATGAGTAAATTAAATATAGAACCTCGTAAGTGATATTGTTCAAATAGCATGACACACAACAATATGTACTTAATTTTTGTGTCAAATTAAATTGTATTTTTCTTATGCACTCCTTAAGGGTATTACAGATTCTAATACCAGTTTTTACCCCCAAGATATATATTATTGTTTAGCATCACCAGGCGATTCGATTTAGCCGGCTTAAAATGTGGTTATTTTGATATTCTGTCATATTTTCATATAAAAATCGATATGTAATTGTTGTTTTGTGTAGAAAGTGCGATAAATCTATTGCCTATTTGACATATCGAATTAATTTATTCACATAATGATAAGGAAAAAATGTAATTCAATTAAAACAGATGCAATATCCTTCGTCTACAACCCATCAAGGGTATTAAAACTTTGGTTACCCTTTATTTTTGCTAATTAATTATAGCATTTATTTTTAATAACAGATAATAGATCGCAAAATAATTAAAACTTAAGCGTTTTGTTGAATTTGTTTATTGAAAACAGCATTGCAAATTTAGTATGTTAGATATTTTGGCAGTGATATTAAATAGTCAAACCAACTTAATTACATCCGTTAATGGACATGCGAATACTTGCATGAAATGCAAACTGCCATTTTACAAGCGGTAATGACTGAACTTTTATTTCCTGCGATCCGGATAATGTGAAAATAAAAATTAACGATGAAAAGCGAACATTTTTAGTGGCCATAAACATCTGTCGTTGAGCTGTTGATCGTTGGAGGTAGTTGGCAGGTTTTCATTTTCATTTCATTCATTTTCCTGACCATATATATTTATATCGATTCTGGTCTGCTTAATATATAGTAACTTGCCGTATTAATTACTATCTTTTGGGTTTGATTTGATTCTAGTTTTCCAGTTACACTTGTAACAATTCATTCAATTTATTTGCAACAATCAAGCTTTTGATAAGATTTTTAATCACGATCAGCTGGAAATAAATTGTACTTTTTATATCAATTGGATCATTTGTATTTAAGAATAATTTCAAACACTAATAAAAAAGGTTTTTTTGCTTTAATCTAACAAATTGTTCTGTAAATTAGAAATTTAACAGTTCGGAGCTTAAACAATACGGTTATAATAAGTTCATGTTAGAGTTTATAATTAAAATTAACTATTATACTTATTAATTTTTTGTTAAAAAAGATATACTATATAGCAACAAAAAATAGTTAAACCTGAAACCCAGCAACATTTTTGATATATCATAAAATACGTGCTCAGACGAAACTAAATTAATTTCCGTTAAAGTTTCAAATTTTTTTGTGTCATTTTCAAAAACTGTAATGAATTTTTTTTTAAATTCCTTGACAAGATATTCATTAGAAATTTATTTGTTTTATCGTTAGTTAATCGATGACTGGCTTCTTCCTATTAGAACACTCTCCCACTCGGTTCAATGCATTTCCGAAGCGGTATTCCACACCTTTGTGAATAATTGAAATATGATTTAAGCGAAAGTGATTGATTCAGCTCGCGAAAGTATATATTTTCTATAATAATAAATTATAGAGAGATGTCACCCACGCATCTTAACACCCTACTTGCCAAAGGGGTTCTTAAAAAAGTCACTTTTCTGACTTCGATTTACTAGAGGTCTATATCGAAACTGTTCCGATAAATATATTCCATTTAAAAATTGACAAAAATATCGCGCTCATTTTAAATCCTTTTATATTGAAGTTAATATAGTGTGTTTTTGCAGAGCATTACAAGTTTATTCAAATTTTTAAAATACCAAAAATATTGATATCTTTTGTATAGTTTTGTAAAAAATAGCAATAAATGTAAGAATTTCCTCAAAATACTATCTGTAGAGTTCAAATAACCTTAAAGAACAGTACGTGTTATCCGGTGCATGGGGTTAACTATGCTCTGCGCTTTTTCGCTGCACTACCTCTGGGCGGTGCACGAGAGACACTCAGAACACTCAGAACACTGGGAAACACTCACACACACACTCATCGCCCACGATCGCTTTTTAATTATTTTGCTTTTCGAATTTTTGCCTCTTGCCACCTCGCTATAGTTTGCCATAGTTTGCTATTTTGCTATTTTGCTATTTGCTATTTTCTGTACGCGACTTTTGCTATTCGCTTCTGTTGGCCAACTCGAGCATTGAGTCTGGCTTGAGTTCTTGCCGCGAACGGTCCTATATTCTCCGATACCTGACACTGGACAGTAGATATTCAAACGCGATTTGTACATATATATATTTATCAATCGGTAATCACACACTCTTCATAGTCGTAGTGCTTATCTATCGGCGGATTAAAATGTGCAACCTGTGGAATTTGTGGCGTCACTTGATGCCAACTCATGCCGTTCGAATAGTTTGAATAATTGAGTGTTATGGCCTTGACGGGTTAATTGAGATAGAGGGAGACTTCCCGGTTTGCTAAAAGTGCTTTCTGTTTAATTATACTATTTTTTATGTTTATTTTTTGCTCTGGATATTCTCCGACTCTAATTGTTGTTTTTATAGCTCACAATTAGCATTGCATTTTGTTATATGTTTTACTTTATTATTTTTCGAGTGTTTTTTTTTTAAATAGTTTTTTGGAAATATAGAAATATTTTCCATTTGTTTCTGTTAATAAAATTAATCTGTTTGCCTAAAAAAAAATAGTTGAGACACAAACCCACGTCTCGCAAAGCAAGTGCAATTCCCTAATTACTCTCATTTTATTTAATATATTAAATTATACTCAAATTTTAGGAATATTAATTATTAAAGAATGTAAATAAAAAGTTCTTTATTCATTATTTGAACTTTCTGTTAAATATTTTTTAAACTAATCTTATTTTTTTATTTCTTATACAAATTAATAGTTAAAATTTTTCTCACACTATCGTCTTTTATGAGTTCTCTGACATTGATATGAACCTAATCGAAATGCTTTGTCAGAATTAATGAATTAAATAAATTCAATTAGCATTCAGAGCTACCAAATCAAATTAATTAACATGTTTTCAATGCTCTAGCCATTTCTATGAATGAAATATTTATGTATGTACAGAAGTATTTCTGGTTTCAGTCAATTTCTGAGAAGTACACCTGTTTGGGGAAAAACCTTTATAATTGTTAGGATCTTATTAATACTAATTATTTAATAAAAACAGAATAGAAAAGATGAAAAAAAATATATATATTACAAGTTTAATATCCATTACTTTTTTATATATTTATATTTATTTACTTGAATTTATTCTCGAGATTTTATTATTTATTCCCTTTAAAATTATAAAATAAATAAATAAGTTGGCACAATTTGAAAAGTTGATTAAAATGAATTTTAAAAATATTTAAAATTAAGTTAAAGTTATTATTAAAATGTCCAACAAACGTACAGGTAAAACTTTCTAGGGTTAATGCCTGAAAAGGCTTAGGAAAGAGAGAGAGCAAATGAGATCGAAAGAGTGTTAAAGCTGGGGGCTTATTTTTGGTTGGACCGGTAAATCTCTCTCTCCCGCCGCAAGTACCGTTAAAGCTCACGCCGAAACAGTAGCCCAGGAAGCGAGAGCGAAAGCATCCAAATTCCAGTCCGAGCTCTGAAAATTTTCCATTTAACCCCACAGAAGCAGCAGCGCAACGAGCAAAAGGCTATAGAATCGGGCGAGTCAGGCGGCGGTATGAGCAGGACACTGGAGATCACCAGCATCAAGCTGGACAAGACCATGGACAAGAATCTGGAGAAGCAGCAGGAGGCTGGCACCGGCGACGAGGAGAACGGCGGCGTAACGGCGAAGCCGCGCGGTCACGAGACCAGCGCCCTGGAAGCGGCCACTCACCTGTTCAAGGGCAGCGTCGGTGCGGGTCTCTTCGCCATGGGAGACTGCTTCAAGAATGGCGGCCTGGCCGGTGCCACCATCCTGCTGCCCATCATTGCGGTGATGTGCGTCCACTGCGAACGGATGCTCATACGCGGCTCCGTGCTCGCCGTGGAGCGGACGCCGGGCGTCGATTTCCTCGACTATCCGGAGACCGTGGAGAAGTGCTTCGAGTACGGGCCACGGCCCCTCCGACGGATGTCGCGCTTCATGAAGCTCGTCGTCGAGATGTTCCTCTGCGTCACCCAGTTCGGGTTCTGTGCCATCTACTTTGTGTTCATCACGGAGAATCTGCATCAGGTGAGTCAGTTTTACTTTTAAAAAATTCTTAATTAAGCTTTAAAAAAATATCGATTGGTATAATAAGTGTAATAACTGTATTTGACGCGATAATCGATTTTAAAAAACAATATTTTCAATATATTTGAAATCTATGTTCGACCAATTTTATCGGTAATTCTAGCAGAAAATAGATCAAACATTCGTTTTTGTTTATTGTTTTGTCTAAAAAATCTATATTTAAGTTAAATGTGATATTTTTGGATATTTAACAAGAAAGAAGGTTAAAATGCTACAAAAGTGTTAATGCTGATCAAGAATATATATACTTTATGGGGTCGGAAATGACTCCTTCACTGCTTTGTAAACTGAAATTATAATATCTTGCAAGGGTATAAAAATTCGATACATTAACATTTACGTTATTTTGATATTACTGAAATTTTTTTTCATTTAAATTATTTCTTTTATAAACTATTTTCCCATTTTTCTCTTTATATAACCCTAATTTTAACTGGACATTGAGAAAGTGATATTGAAATATTCTTTTTATAGATAATATTAAAAATAATACTCTTAGAAAAATCGTTTTTTAATATTTTTGGGTTTTTTAAAAATTGACAAAGCAACGAAGACACAAAAAAATTTTAATTTGAACTTAAAGTGGATGTTATCCTTAACTGAACATTGAGAAAGTGCGCATAACATTTTCGTGTTAAAGCTTTTACAAAAATCATTCTGGAAGAATATTCTCTAATAGGTTATTTTTTTTATATTATGAAATCAATAAAAAAGAAACAGTTCTTAAAATAAAAAATTGAAATGAATGTCAGCCTTAAGTAAATAATACGACACTTTATATACCCTAAATTTCACTTCTGAAAAAACATTTTCTGAGTAAAAAGCTAACTAATTTTGTACACATTCCCCCCCAGGTTCTCCAGCAGAACGGCATTGAGATCAGCATGAGCATGGTGATGCTGATCACCCTGCTCCCAGCGATGATACCCTCGCTGATGACGAACCTGAAGTACATATCGCCGGTGTCGGCCTTCGCCAATGTGGCGCTGCTCTTCGGTTTGATTGCGACGCTAACGATTGCCTTCTCGGATGGCCCCATGCCGCCGATCTCGGAGAGGCACCTCTTCACCAGCGGCTCCCAGCTGTCGCTCTTCTTCGGCACGGCCCTGTTCTCCTACGAGGGCATTGCCCTGATCCTGCCGCTCCGCAACTCGATGCGGAAGCCGGAGAACTTCAGCAGCCGGTTCGGGGTCCTCAACTCCACGATGTTCTTCACCACGGCCCTGTTCATCTTCACGGGCTTCGTGAGCTATGTGCGATGGGGCGAGGATGTGGCTGGCAGCATAACCTTGAATCTGGTCGTGGAGGAAGTGTAAGTAATCGGGAAAAACTTTAATATTTATTAAATTTAATTTGAATTATTTTTTGTAGTTTCTCGCAGGTGGTGAAAGTTGTAGCTGCTTTGGGCGTCTTCTTGGGTTATCCCATTCAGTTCTTTGTGATGATGAAGATCCTTTGGCCGCCACTGAAGCGGTCCAACAATTGTGCCCAAAAGTATCCCATAACCATGCAGGTGTGCCTCCGATTTGTAATGGTGATGATGACATGTGAGTACTAGCTATCGATAGTTATCGAGGGTAATTCGATATCGTATAAGAAATATATAGAAATTTGAAGTAATGAAATGTATTACAGATATTTAAGGAATATTTTTAAATAGTTTTTTGATAATATTGAAAATCGATAATGTCGAAAACTATCGGAGTTTTTTATATTAATTTTGAATTAAATTTTAATATTAATTTTAATTTAATTTTGAATAGTTTTAAATTGATTTCTTCATACTTCTTTTAAACGAAATTTGCTTAATGAATTTCAGGAATCGATACATATTTTCATAATATTGAAAATCGATAACATCGAAAATTATCGGAGTTCTTTATATATTAATTTTGAATTAAATTTTTATATTAATATTAATTACATTTTGATTAGTTTAGAATATTTCTTCATACTTCTTTCAAACAAAATTTGCTTAAATGAATATAAAGAAACGATGCATATCGATATTTTTTGCTATACTTAGTAGACGGTTTTCTTTCTTAAATTTGCCTAAATGAATTTAAGATATCGATATATTACCGATATATTCTGTTATACTTAGTAGACGATTTTCTTAAAATGAGTTACTTAAAACGTTAAGGATTTATTTCTATATTAATCCCTATATCTCCCCCCCCCCCTTTTAGTTGGCGTTGCGCTGGTCGTTCCGAAGCTAAATCTGTTCATCTCGCTGATCGGCGCCCTGTGCTCCACTTGCCTGGCCTTCGTGATCCCGGTGCTGATCGACTTCGTGATCCGGGCGCAGGTGCCCAAGGGGCTGGGCGTGTTCGCGTACATCAAGAACATCGTCATCCTGACGGTGGCCGTGCTGGGCATCGTGACCGGGACGTACCAGTCGATCGTGGAGATCGTCAAGGAGTTCAAATAGGCTTAAGGATAGCGGGTCCTTTCTGTTGTTTGTGTGTAAATAATGCTGTCTGTCGCCGAATACTTACTGTATGTGAATGCGTTGCCACGCTCTACTGTTAGTTTTAAGGCTAGCTCGTACTTTATATATATTGTGTACTTTTCAATTCCTTTTTTTCTTTTTTTTTTTTTTGTTCGTTGTTACTAGTTTTAAGCTGTGCATTTGTTTATGTTTAAATGAATTGTAAATTGGCTTGCAAAAACAAAAAGAGAAAAGAGAACAAGGAAGGAAATTTTAATAAATGATTATAAATCTGGGCATTGTTAGCATAATCTGTGTAATGTTTATAAGTAAAATATATTATATATTGTTTAATTGTTATATCAATTAGGTGTAATTAAACCCACAAATGTTTGCTTTTAAGTTTACTGAGCAAAGTTCTTTTGAACTCACAAACATTTCAACATTCACATACTCTACATTCCTTCTTAAATTTTATATAAATGGATTTTTATTAAATACAAATAGATTTTAGTTCTTGGTAGTATTACACATTAAACATTAAATATTGTATAAAAAAAATAAACAAAATGTCTAAACTAAAAAACTGTTGTTTAAAGAGAAGCTTGCTTGATGGCTGACTTTATTTTGAATTATGAGTATTATAATAAAATGGTTTTATCCAAGAAATAAACTAAGTTTCGTTACTGTTTTTTAAATGTAATTGAAAATACATTCAGGTAAACAAGTTCTTAAGTTTCAATATGTAAAAACAAGTCTTTTTCATCAAGAATAATACACTGAACCAACTTTGGCATCAATTAATACTCAATTATGGTTTTCTCACATTCCCGGTCCCGACAGACTCTTCTCCATGAACTTCCGCTTGGCAAAGCAGGTCCACCACTTGCTCGGCTTGTCGTCCGGCGTATTGAAGACCTTCTCCAGGACCCTGTTCCCTGTCTCGTGGCGCAGCTGGAGGATGTACTGGCGCATCCTGTCGGGATCCTCGGGCCGTGCATAGATCGAGTTGAGGGGGAAGCCCGGATCACCGGGTAGGTCGAAGCGCGATATGGCCAAAGTGTAGAGCTCCTGCTGGCCCTGGGCCTTGCTCGAGCAGCGCGCCAAGCGCTTCAAACATTCGGTTATGTACAGCGTTATGTAGATAAGCACACGGTCCACTTCCGACTGTGATTAGATAGGGAATAAATATATAGTATAAAGTATATAGTAAACAAAGTAAATGCATTTACAGAGGAAATGCCAAAAACATAAATAATAAACACACAAAGAAAATCTAGTTTAAATGGTTCGTCTACAACTTTAAGTTTAGTTATTAATTTGTTAATATATTCAATTTTATTTATTAATGTTCTAATATTTTATAAAAAAGTGCACTGATTTCTAAAATTTTCTATACTTATATTTCTTTGAGGGTTTTTAAGTAAATCATTTATAAAATATTTTTAACACATTTTTGGTATGAAATATTTCCTGTTTTACAACTTGAAGTTTAGTTATTAATCTTTTTAGTTAATATATTCAATATTATATATTAATTTTATATTATTTTCTAAAAAAAAGAACGTACTGATTCCTAATATTTTCTTTATTAATTATATTTCTTCGATGGTTTTTTTAGTAACTCATTTATAAAATATTTTCAACACATTTTGGGTATGTAATATTTTCCTTTTTACAACTTGAAGTTTAGTTATTAATCTACTTAGTTAATATATTCAATATTATATATTAATGTTATATTATTTTCTAAAAAAAAAGTGCACTAATTCCTAAAATTTTCTATATTAATTATATTTCTTTGAAGGTTTTTTAGTAACTCATTTATAAAATATTTTCAACACATTTCGGTATCTAATTTTTTCTGTATGCAATTTTTCCGATATTTTCATTCTTTTTTTATGGAATTGTTCCACTGTAAACTCTTTCTTAAATACCAACCTTAACTTCGTATGTACTAAAGAATATGTTTGACTTCCAGTAGTACAATGACTCATCGATGATATCGTTGGCTACATCGACGTTCGGCGCTGGTCCCCGGACTTGGGTGCGTAATGGTAAAATGGCCATATTGCCCACCGTTCCGTGGAACTCCTCGATTTCCGAGTGGTAGGCCTATATCCATTATCATCAACATCATCATCCGAGGGAAAAGAGAACCAATAATCAGAATAATTACTCATCTATCGGAGACTCCTCCCAACTTACCGGCATTTTGTGTTGTTTTTCCTCTTGAAATTCTTAAAGTCTTATTGACATAAAAGCGAGAGCACTGAATGTTTTTATCAGTAATTCCTAGCGATGGGCGGCAGCAATCTTTTTTTGAAGTTGCACAAAGCAAGCGGGTAATCGAACGTTTATCGTTGATGGCATTCTTTGAGGTTTTTCTTAAATTAAAGCAATGAAGGCTTCACCGAAAATTTACATTTTGTTTTTGAAATAATTCATTAAAAAACAAGTCTAATGTGAATATTTAAATATGTGCGGGCAATATTTGCGAGCTGCCAACTTTTTCTCTTTTTTTCATGCCAAATTCTCCACCTTGGATAAAGTCTCTTTGTGAATTTAAACATTTAAATTAATTGTTATAAATTTGTTTCTTGTTGTAAACAAATTACCAAACATAAAATAAACAATATAATTGTTTGTTTAAAAATTTCAATGTTTTTGTTCACGGTCATACTTACGTTTTTGTTACGTTACCATACACAGTTCACGTGAGTTAAACGTAATAGGTTTTAGATTATTCAGATGAAGGTCAAACTATGCTCAACAATGTTGAATTTTTAAAGTTTGTGATCTGGTTACCTGAACAACTGTTAAATTGTTATTAAATTACGTTGTTTAAACTTTTTTAAATTTAGGTGTGACCATGTTTTCGTTCGCTTACGTAGTTTCATTACGTTGTTCATAAGTATAGTGTGACCAGGTGCTGTTGATTGAAAAATCCTCTTCCCTCTACTAAATCTTCAGCATAATAAACGTAAAACTATGCAGCCACACTATAAAAACAAAATTTCAAAGACAGTCGCGTCGCGGATTCGTTTATTTTTATTTACCTTTTTGCGCGCAACTACCTAGCTGTCTGCTTTCCCCGTTTCTTTCCTGGTGTCCGCGCTGGCTGCTAATATTCACCGATAATGCGGGCGGCTGCGGAAAATATTGCACTAAATCGCTCATCATCATCCTTGGTTGCGACTTGCGGTTTCCTTTTTTTTGTTTTTGTGTGCAGCGAATAACTCGTTTCGCGCACTGGTGTGCGTGCGCCCGAGTCTGTGTGCGTGTGTGTGTGTAGTGTGAGTGATTGTTTGTTTGCTCGCGGCTTTTTTTTTTTTGTTACTACCATTGTTGTTGTTGTTATTACTATTGGATGCAAATTTGATCGAGAATTTGTGGAAATAAAACAACGAGCAACAACAAGAACAACACGCCTTTGCTGCAAGCAAACGGCAACACAGCGGCGGCGCAAAGGAAAATCAGAACACAGGAGCTGAAGAAATAGAAACAAAAACAAACGCAAGCAGCAGCAGCAACAGTTGAGGACGCAGTGACGTAGGAGAAGGTATGCATTAACTTTTTTCGCCTTATTGTTTATAGTTGCATGCATTTAATCGTAAATTTGTATAAGCCCGGTTAGTAGTTGGATATTATTTAATTTTTATACAACTTATGATAGCGTTTCTCCCTGGGAACGAGACAAAAGGTTACAAAAACAACAACCCAACGCCCTTGACAGAGATGCTTAAGAAGCAGTCGCTGTCGCTGCCGGCTTCGCTGCCGACGTTGAGTGAAATGCGACAAGAAAAGCACACACACTAAAAAAAATTATGACAAAAATTATAGATAAAATATTTAAAAGTAAACTAGCTCTATTTATACCATAAAAAAAAAAAAACAGTAAACATGGTTAAAAATTAGAAACAAAAAACGTAAAATTATTATATAGTTTTTTTTCTTGTTGCTGAAGTATTACTCGAATTTTCTCTCTGTTCAGGGAAGAAAGAAAAGAAAAGGCAAACTGCAACTGCCAAAGAAGAAGACAAGGCTCTCCTTGCGGCTCTTTTCCCAACGACTTCCAAATCAAATGGAATTTAGCCGGTTTCCATAAAAAGTTGCTCAGACGAGAGCGACAGAGATGGATGGGGAGGCGAGCCAAAGGGAGATGGGAGTTGAAAGAGTGAGAGGGAGAGGGAGAGCGAGAGATTCTCAAGCGAGTGGGTCAGCTGCATGGGCGGAGGGGGAGGGGGGTGTTGAGCTGAGGAGTTGCGAAAGTTCAGTTGCGCGTTGCCTTTGCCTTCCTTTCTTTCTTTCTTTCTGATTTTGTGTTCCAGGCTTGGTTTATTACATTTCTCGTTATTTTTGCAACAACAACAACGATAATGAACTCCGAACTCCAACGAATGCAGTCCACACAAGAGATGCACTCATTGCACTTAATGCGTTCCAAATTTCCAATAAGAAGAGAGAGAAAGACAGAGAGGTAGAGACACTATACACGCTTCACATCCAGCAATGAGTTTCACTAAAACTTAAAAATATGAGAAAAACACGATTGATTTGTTTATTTGTTTTCCTTAAAGTACAAAACTTATGTTATTATATTAGTGATATTATTATTACAAGCAATGTTTTACAATTTCTTGGTAATTAAATATTTTTTATATGTTAGAAAAGTTAAAGCTAGAATTTTTAACATATTAACAGCTTTCCCAACTCATTTTACTCTCTAAAAAAATCACAAAATCCACATTAAATTATGCAAATAGTTCAACAAATCCAAGCAAGTGTATTTGTTAATAAGATTTGTCAACAATCATTGCATCACAAATTTCTGGTTGTATAATTTAGCATAACAATAAGTACAATCACATGCTGGGAAGGTAATAATACATAAAATAATGTTTAAAGAAGCAATTTGTAAGATCAACTGAGATCACAAACAAATCTTTCGAGTTTCCATGCTAACTTTAAGCATGCTCTTGAGTTTTTATTTGATTAAAATATTTTAAAATTCTCTTGGATAATTAATAAATAAAAAAAAATCATCTTATATTAATTATATAATTTAATATATAAAAAATAACATGTTTAATAACAGTAATAATAATAAGAATTCATTTGAATTTCCAGTAAAGCCGCAGAGAGAGCTCAGCAAACAATTGTAAGCCACTCAGAGAATTGGAAAGCCATGTGTCTAATACCGGGGGATAATGCCTGTGAATTGGCTGCATCTGGTATATATGGCACAGCTTCGTGGCTAGGTAACAGGGCGACGGCTTACGTAGTAGGTAGTTCCTGTTGGGCCACAAAACCCATTCCCAGCGACTCAAATTATGTAAATTACTCGAAATTGGCATCACTGGAAGGGGAGTGGAATGGAATGGAATGGCGAGGCCAGTAAATGAATAGCCAGGCTAAATACAGAAATAACCGGCGAATACGAAAAAAGAAGCCAAGATACATATTTAATTATTTACCCGAGAACTTGTTCGAGGCTTATATTACGTCGCTCTTGTTATTTCTTTATTTTTTTATATACTTATACTGGGTATCTTTTTGTGTCTTTTTTTGTTGTATTATTTTTTTTCGGCCAGCGAAATTTCAAACGCGAGTGGAACGTGTCTGGGATCAACGTGAGCCAAACATGAACAAAACAGGGCAAAACAACAAAGGAAGGCGGAAAATAAAATACTAAAAGCCAAGCAAAGCGAAGTTCAAGACGAGAAACTGTTTGCCGTTCGACTTGGGTTATGAATATTATATGATTTGTCATATAATACTCCAGGAATCTCAGGAATGAGGGCAACACAGCTGCTTGGGAAGAAAAAGTACCTTAAATTGCTTTAGGTTGATATTTTTAAGTGTAAATGCATTTAAAAGTTAACTAAAAAGTTATAATCTGACTTGAGAGTATAACTGTAACTTCGTTTGAATTTATTTTATATAGTATTTGGTATCAAATACACTTGAATTTATATCGAAATCAGCCTTAGTCTTTAAATGATTTTTTTAAGCTTCTTTTTCCCATTTAAATGCTATTGGCTTTTATTGTGCTTTTAATTTGGTAAACGGATATTTAATTAATTGAGTTAAACTATTAAAAAAACACCTTTTTAACTGGGAAATCAATCAATTTCAGAGCATTGTTACTTCGATTTCAGCTCTGTGTCTCTTTTTTTAACTGCCTCTTACGCATTTCGTTATTTTTATTTGTTTGGGCTGGGCTTTGCTGGCTCTACTGTTGTTATGGCCTTAAATCAATATGTTGTTTTAGCCGGCTCCACTAACAATTGTTTCGCTTACGCCTTATGTGTTTTACCCGTTTTTTTTTAACGTTTGTCTTTAAGAAATGAGCTTTGTTTTAGCTGAGACACATTTAAAGGTATTTAATCAGTGCCAAAAAAGGCTGCATAGGAAATAAAGGGGAAAAAATGCTTCATAAACAATTAATTATTATATAATAATAAATAAATCACAAGAGTTTCGGTTTCTGCTAAAAAAAATTTCAGTTAATATGCTGGGAAATAAACACTGTAGTTTGTCGAGTAAGCAATAATGATGGATTGAAATTGGATTTTTGATGATTGTTTTCTCCTGTTTTTTAGTTTATTTTTTTTTCTCATTTTTTTTCCTGTGGGTGGCATTCTATGGAAGTTTATTTTCCCTTACAGCGCATCAAGTGCCGCCAGATGGACGTGATACTGCTGTTCTGGTGAATCGCTTTTGGCGTTGGAATCGCATTTAACATCTCTCTCCCCAGTTTCAGTTCCTCTTCAAATTTCAATGGCGAAAAACAATGGGATTTCGCAGACATGGCAATTCTCTGGAATTCTCTAGAATTGCCTTTAAAGATCTGTGTTTATGGAAAGTCCGAAAGTCTCTAATTCAAAAGGGCTTCTTCATATTGCAGCAATTTAAACGGCTGAAAAGAAAAAATTACAAAGAATTTATGGCATTTTCTCTAAATCGAGTAAAATAAGAATCAAGAAAAATTAAAATTTTATCTATATAGCGTAGTTAAATCAACAACTACAAAAATTTATATATGAGTGCTTTTAAACATTCTTAACTCTTTTTTTTATTCTGGGAATTTTATAATTGTACTATTATACGTTTTGAACTAGTTTTCATCAGGCTTTGTTCCGACTTTTTAAAAAATGTAATGTATATTTTGTATAATTTCTTCAAGTTTAAGTTGCTGGAAATTAGTTTTTTGTGACCCACTGTGCGTCGCGTTTTCACTGGCAACCCCGACCAGCATATGTTTTATTCTTTCACCTTTTTTTTATGTGTTTTTCCATTTCACACTTTGCTTTCCTTTCGCTGCGTTTTATGTTGCAGCTGGCCCGAAAGGCGGCACAAGAATTTCTATTTTCCCCTGTTGCACATGTTTCAATTTTTGAATTTCCCTCCCTGTATTTAAGAGCGGAAAACACTTGAATTATGTTTTACGTTTCAATAAAAACTAAAAATTAAATTGGTTATATTTTTAGTGAAGTTTAGAAATCAAGAAAATGTTTAAAATATGTAAAGGGAAAGCAGTTCTAATCAATTAAAATGATTACATTAATATCAAAAAACCAAAATAAAATATTAAATAATTAATATATCAATATAATCTTTTTATTTTCTTTTAACAAATATTTTCTTTGTGTGCAGAAATTGCGTTAACCTTATTGTTTTCTCCCCCATGTGTGCTAACGGTTCAGTTTCGATGGGTAAATTCTCTCTATCTCTCATCGGTTTCTCCACCTCTTTAGCCGCCTCCGCGTCTTCCACTCTTCGTCGTTTTGCACATTTGCATCCCGACACTTTTTAAAACCGGACGCACTTTGTCACCGTCGCTGATCTTAATGGTGCGTCTATATATCGGTGTGTGTGTGAGTGATGAATGTGTGTAAGAGAGGGAAGGGCACTGGAAAAAAATATAAGTATGCCTTGGGACTATGGTTACATTTGCCTTGTTTTTATTATTGGTGTATTTTATAAAAGTGTATAACAGATTATAACAGTTTATAACAGATTATAACAGTTTATAAGTGAGATTGAAATTTAAAAAAAAAATATTTTAAATATTTTGAGGTGGAGTATTGCCCCATTTTTATTTATTTTAAATTTTGTTGTTATATTTAATATTAATTTTATTTAAATTTTAAGACTGAAATGAATGAATGAAGCAAACTTAAATACTGATGAAGTTTCTTGGCTAAAAACTGCAACTTGTGCATACTAAATGCCAGTGTTAAAATGTTGTGAATACACTCTGAAGATTAACAATATTATTGTAATATATTTTTAAGCATAAAATATACTCCTATAACTTTCTTTCTCTGCGTGTAGATGCCATGCACATAAGTATGACACATGCGGAGATACTAGTTGGAGGCGACACCTTTGCAATGTCACATGTTCTGTTGTCTAGTTTCCCAGCTCCGTTCCCGATTCCCTACATCCCCCATATATTCCCCGCAACGCAACTCAGCGCAGATTTACATACATAATTTTTACAATGGACACAGCACAGCATAAAAATGCAGACACAAATAAACAATACCAAAACAGGCGCTTCCGTTTTCCGGCCAACCATCCATATTCCATTCCGTTCCGTGCGTTTCAGGGCGAAAAAAAGCATAAAGGGGAAAAAATTGTCTGTTTCTGTTTTTTTTTTTTTTTTATTATTGTAGCTGCCGAGTTCAACAAACCCCTCCCTCTTCATTAACCCCTTCAGGCCCCCCGCCAGGCCCCGCAATAAACGCACTGTGCGTGGGACAAAGATGGCCTTCGTTTTCACAACATCTTGGGGCTAGCCTTTAATTAAAGCCATTGCCCAGAGTTGAATTTAATTGAATCAATAAGTTAAATAAATGACAGCCTACATCAATACAAGTAAAAGAGAGGAATTGATAATAATAATAATAATAATAATAATAATAATAATAGCAAGTTAGTACTAGTACTTATGAGCCTGCAGATGCAAATTCGCTTTGTTTGCTCACCGACAACGACGCGTGTTTCGTTAATGAAGTCATCCAAGTCAAATCAAGTTTTGTTGTTTCACTTTGCCTTTACTTTGCCTCTCTTTACTTTGAATTACTTTACCCCCCACACACACACACGCACACACAGTAAGAAAAAACACAGCAATAAAAATAGCAACAATCACACGTGCACGGAACAAAATATATTATGTAATTCAAGGTTTTACCTAAATTGGCATGAAATTGAATGATAATAAAAACATTTTTTAAATACTATACATTTTTTAAATATTAACAATATGTATACATAAGTATATTCTGTATCAGCATCAACAGCCGATTCGATCTAGGCATGTCCTGTAGAAAACAGTTTTTACATTATTAAAATTGTCAGAAAACATAATAACAAAAATAGCTTAATTTTTAAAATTTTAATTTGCTTTTTAGCTTTTAGTTATGATCAATTAAAAAACTCGACAAGGATTGACAAACTTCGTATTTTACTATTTCAATTTTGTACTTATTTTTGTTGTAAACCTTTTTTTTTTTAATTTTTTTCGGTGTAAACCAACTTGGCCTGCTGATTGTGGTACCCGCTTTGTCTTCATTGTTGTCGTCGTGTTAAATGCAATTGCTGTAATGTTGCTTTTGTTACTCTGCGAATGACATCACGCATTTGTTTGCATTTGAATTGCAGTTTTTATTTTGAAAATTTCCCCAGTTCTTTTTTGCTGCCTCTCTTCATTTTCCCCTAGCTCTTCCTATGCCCACTTTTCCGCCTGTGTGCGGTTCCACAAATGATTCATAAATGGTGTCCCATTGTTGTTAGTTACAATTGAACTCAATTGGTTGGAGATACACATGAGAGCAGCGTGAGTTGAGCAGCCGAGAATTTGAAAAAAATAACAAATTTCAGAAATTGTGTGTTAATTAGATTTGCCGTAGATTCTTCAGATCTCGAGTGTGTGTGTGTAGTTTTCTTCTTTTCTCCCCTTTTTTGGATAAGCATAATTAACAAGCCACTTGACACACACAGCAGCGAGGAGGCCCCTTCAAATCACACCCATCCATTAAACGGAGCCAATAAATATGTCTTAATTTATATAGGGTATTCTCATTTCGATCCTGAGTTTGTAACGGTTAAGCTTGGTTATCATCAAGCGAGTCGATTTAGACAAATGCCTGTCTCTTTCCATGTGATTTAGTCGTTCGGGAAACATAATAATTTTTCTTAATAATCAATTTAATTTAATTTTAATGGTTAATCTTGGTTATCATCAAGCGAATCGATTTATACACAAGCCTGTTCTTTTTTATTTAGTTGCTAAGCTTAAAGTCTTTTTAAATAAATACAAAAAAAAATAATAATGGTAATAATAAGTAATAAAACATTAAATACGAGTATATGTACTGTTCAGAGCCCTTAAATAATTATAGCAACATTTTTTTCTGTGTCGTTTCCTTTCTTTAGAATTAAATTTGATTCAACTGGAAGAAAAAAATCTGCTTGATATGGTCATATGAACCAAAAGATGATCACATTTTCTTCGTGACTCTGCTTTTTTCTCTTTGCTGTCGCCTCAACAATATTCTTTTTCGAAAGTTGGTGGGTGTTGTTAAATATGTTAATGGGACCCCCTAGACCATGTCATTCTGACAGCAGGTGGAAAACCTTTTTACGAGGCAGAGAAAGGCCTTAAGGTTGCACTTTGCCATGCAAAAGATATGGAAAAGAGGCGTGTGTGTCAGTCCGTCCACTCCCAGTGCCAGTTTTATTTTATTTATGTTTTTATTTTACGCACGTAACTGTGTCAACTGACCTTGTCAAATTAAGTACATATAAATATACAGACGAAACCTAAAAAAGGGTTGAAGAACAATTACAACAATTAATATAATTAATACTACCATTTTTAACTGGAAAAACCATTATCTTTTTGGGAGAACAATTTGTATTTTTATAAATTCAAAGGATATTTTATATTTATATTCTCAGTTATTTATATTCCACTAATTACTGCTGTGTGTCTCTTTTGGGTCTTTGACTTCAGTTACGCTTTGCAGATGATTTTAATTCACAATTTATACAAAAAAATAGTTTATTTCGGTTGGCTGGCATAATTATGTTTGTGTTTTATAGCCGCGAAATGAATACACATGTTGGCTAGCTGGCTGGCTGGCTGGCGGAATGGCAATTGTGTCAACCATATTATGCACATGACGTCTCTTGGCCCGTTCGCTGCTGCTTTTGGCCGCCAGGTACAAACCGTTTTCAATGTGTTCCACATTCGCTTAATTTCATATTATTTGATGTGTCGCCCCCCGAAGGTCTTGAGTTATTTAAGGTACTCAAAAACGGGTAAACACGATGATTGTGTATATATAATTATGGTTTGTGGTCTCAATAAGTCTAAGATCAAGTTTGTTATAACTGTGTATTTGAATTTTTCAGATTATTAATTTTGTATGGTGTTTTGTGTACACTTTTATATTACATTTTCAAGTTTATTTCATTTTAGTTTGCTTTTTCCCAAAAGTGCCCTGGAAGCTCAACTCAAAATGTATTGTTAGGTTTCCTTTGAGCCGGAAGTCCTCAAAATAAAGAGTTTTAGATGAGGTTTTCCCCTTGTTCTGGTCACGTCTCAAGCCATGTCGGTATGTAAATTCCATGCCGGCTTACAGACTGGCATTTGTTTGGCTTTGAAACAGAGAAATGCCATTAGCAAAACGCCCTCGGACCACGCCCACCACCAAACCATACAAAATAATAAGAAAAAAAACCTGTCCCTGGAACGCGTTAGATTTTGGCACTGAAATGGAGCCAAAATTGACAGGCAAAAAAAGCAAACAAACAGATTTTTTGCTTTTTTTTTGTTTTTGCTAATCGAAAATATTGACAGTTGGCCCGCTAATGCACCCTGAATAAATGTGGTATTTTTTACACCCAGAAAAAAAGGAATATAATTTTGTATATAATTTGAATTTGAATTACAAATTAGTAATATTATATTTATGACAATAACTAGGGAAATGTAAAAAACTCTAAATCATTATTTATATTATAATAAATATTCCCTTTTATAAAAGATATCAATCATTAGTATATATCCAACAAAAGGAAAGCCTTCTCGACCCTATAAAGTATAAATATCCATATGTATATTCAACTACAACATTGTGCCTTGTGTAAGGTAAAAAGGGGCTATATACCAGCTGTGTTTGCTCTTTATAAATAAAGTCAACTAAAAATGGCAATAATCATCATCGGAGCAAACTCATGCTAAAAGCAAACCATTTGTGGGGGATTTTCGCAGGGTGACGAGGCAAGGGACACGATACTGCTGAAGCTGATGAAGATTCTCTGCAAATATTAGGCGGAAAAATGGGAAACTGTTAAACACAATTAAGATTGCTTTGTTTTTGTTTGTCTTCTGGGAAAAATACTCATTTAGATCTCCTCAAAGCACCCCTTAAATGACTCATACGACCCTCCCTTTACACGTTTTAATAAATTGGATTTCTTTTAGATTTGCCGAAGGTACTATATTTTTTGCCTAAGAACTTAAATTTTTCCCTTTTTGTGAGCTCACAAGCGCTTAAAAAATATTTAAAAAAAATAGCTCAGAGAGCCATGAAGTCCACCAGGTGCCCATCCAGGCTATTGATTAATATTTGCCAAATTGTTATCAACTTTTGCTGTTTAAAAAACCTGAAAAATTATAAAGAAGTTAAATGTAAATGTTTTCAATTATTATTAGAAGTTTTTTTTTTTGCAAGTAAAATATTTGCGATATTTATTTGCACTGAATTTTTTATAATAATTATTCAGATCCCAAGTAAGACCCAAAAAAGTATGTTTGTTATCGCAACGAGCTTTTACATAATGAACGTTTTGCGGCATATCTACGGCTCTCTCGATGATTTTCCATTGGCCTTTATCTTATCTGAATATGATTCCAAATATGTACATACCTTTGTTGTTGGCACTCATGAAAAAAAAAAGCCTACGAAAAAGTAAAAGAAGGAAAAAAATCACTGAATTGGAAGCAATTGTGGAACGCATCTGATGGGAGGTGTGCTTTTCTGACTCACTTTTGAATTGGCTTTTATTTGCTTCAACGGACTATTCCAAAAACCATTTCATTCACTTCAATTTGGTTTTTATTTTCCTACCATTTCCTTTCTTTCCTGAGGGGTAATTTATTACACATCTCTTGTGGATATTTCTTTAGTTTCTGATTATGATGATGATGATGATGATTATATTGTTTTTGTGCCCAGTCACACACACAGAATTCCGTTAAAAGAAGAGATACAAGAAAAGCTAAAAAAGCAGGCGGTACAAAATGCATTTCGTAATGTTTTGTTGTAATAATCCATTGATGATGATGATGCAGTTATCATTATGAGCATAAGGTATGAAAACTTTAAAAATAAGAAATTATCGAAGAAGCGTCTAGACGGAAAGCGAAAGGAGTTAAGAAATTGAGTTAAAAAACTGGAGGGATGACAGGCAATTCAATAAATTACAAAGTTGGATAGATTACATGTATGTAAAATAATGGATATATTACAGTTATGTAAATAAAAAATTAACAGTTGGGCAAAAAAAATACTAGAAAGGTTGCGCGACCGAACGCTTTTCATGTGCGTCGCCGAACGCATCTGATTTGTTGTTGCAAATTGGAGATTGCGGCGTTGAAGCCATTTTTCTAGGATATAATATAGTACGGTACATAGGAGTAAGGTAGTGGTAATATATGTTGCCTGGCAGCTCTGAAGGTGGAATACGTTATGAGCCTAATCAATCATCAACAATAAACAAATAAATGAAAAATGCGGCCTCTGATAACAGGGCTACGAATACTACGAATACAGTGAAAACGTGTTGGAGCGGAAAGAGGAAAAGAGAAAAAGTTAAAAAAAAGAAGAAGAAAACTGAAAGAAGGGGCTGGGGAAGTCGCCGCCCAGGGCATTAAAAGTTTTCACTTTTATTTTTAGGGCGCGCGGAAATGGTTGCGTTTGAGGGATCTTCACATCGCCCACGATGGTCACCCCCCCGCTCTTGCATACTTCACTAAATTTGGACCCCCTTTTTTCTCTTTCCCTCTCCCTTTTTCACCTCATAACGAAGGGAAAAAAAAAAGAGGAGAGGATGGAGTGGAGCAAGCGAAGCTGAAACAATCCTAATTGGGTCATAAACACACTAAAAAAAAGCGAGTACAGATTATGTGGCGACCTCATGATCTTTATTATAAGCAGGGGGACTTTTGGGAGATTTTGTCATCGATTTGGTTGAAAAAAAAAGGGAAAAAACTTATATAATTTATTGTTCTTCTAACTTCCTTAAAGATTTAAATTTAAAATTGATATTTATACGGAACCCCCTTTGCTCATACCCTGCATGACGCCCCTGTTGTATTCATCATGATCATGATCATGTTAGTGATAATTCATCGTGGCATCACTCCTCGTTGTCGTTGTTATTGGATTGGAGGCAACGCGTGTGGTCAGAGATTACTTCGCTCCACATAATGTGTCCACAGTGGATAACTGGAGCATGTTGTTGATAAAGTTTTAAAAAAATATATATATTGTATGTATGTACGTACCATATTCATCATTTTCCACATTTTCTTGACTTGAGTTTGACTTGATTTGTAGTATTTATATGTATGTATACATATATATAGTCTTTCAAGTTTCTTTATCAGTTACAAGTGCGTGGAGCTAGAGTCAGAAATGGTTTGGGGATCCAATAGGGCTTGACTGGTGACCACTCCGCTGCACATGACATCATTCGGAAGTCATAAGCTACAATGGTAATAGGGACAGAGATATTGCTGCATGGTGTGGTCACTACTCACATGTTCTTCGTACTTAAAAAAAAAAGTTATATTGTAGATTCAATAATAAATACACGTCATGAAAAATGAGACATGACTATGACATGATATTATACTGCACGCTGCTTGTGTAGATTTTGTTTTGGTAACTTCTGAGAGCAACCGTTTAAAATAAAGCCCTTTAATTACGAGTTTTCGTGATTTTTCTGGTTTATGTAAGTCTTGTTTCTGAGATAGCAGTACCATTACCAACTTTCCTTTTCTCTCTCTCTTTCCTCTCCATCCAATTTCGTTCTCACCCCTGTGCCCATTGACCAGCACGTGCTGGCTTCTCACTCACACACCCACTCATTATAAAGGGAATCCCCTGACATTTGCAAAAAAAAGAAAACCAATAACAATTATCGGACAGCTGCCGATGCATCTGCCAGGTGTGCGCGCGCGTGTGTGTGTAATTTATCTCTCACTCTCTCCTTGTCTCTCTCTCTCCCTCGTTGCAGATGTCACTGACGAAAAAGGATCCTTCGCTGAGAGTCGCCGCCTCGGATCCGCATCTCGTTTCATTGGGCGGCGGGCGACTGAGCACCGCCGTCACCATTCACTACATACACATAGGTGAGTTCGTAATTGAGATGGACCCAATGCAGTGGTCTAGATTTTTATTTTAATTAGTTCACTAGTAATTTTTACTAGAAAAAAAAAACTATTTGTCTAGATGAGCCTTTTTTAATTAGCTGTTTTATATTAGATCTTTGATGTTTATAAAATTTATAATATCTTCTCTAATTAATGATATATTTATTTATTAAGTTATATTCAAAATTTAAAAAAATGTAACACACATATCACGATCGCATCTCTTAGAGAGTTCGTGCCTCGAGTGCATCGCTTGTAGATTTCGTGTCACGATCGCATCTCTATTAGAGTTCGTGCTGCTGGACACGCACCGTTACATGCCGCATCCTCCTCCCTTTCCCTAGCATGCGTGCATATGATTTCTGTTTTGGTTGACGTTTGGGCCACGCGTGCGCTCTTTCTTCTTGTCTACTTTTGTCATTCCCTCTTTCGCTCTCGCCTGGCCAAGGTCAATTGTAAGGTACCGAATTGAGCAACGAAAAAAGCACACAAAAAGTCTTGCGAAAGAAAACGCTTAAAAGGCAACAAGACGACGAAGCCGATGGAGAGCAAGAGTCTGCGATAAGCTGACTTCAGTTGTTGTTTGGACTTTTTTTGACGACATTATGTACAATGGGATGAAATCGTGACAAAAGCATGTTAAACTGTGGCATTTAAATGAAATAAATCCAAAAGTGTAAAGAAGGAAACCAAAAGATGTGGTCCTTAAAAATCAGTCAAAGTCAAACTTGATTAATAATAATTTCTAAAATGTAGTATATTTTTTATAAATTTAGTATATTATTTAGCAAATTGTCTAAAAGCATTATTTATAATGTGATTCCACTGTAATTTAAACATACAGAAGCTAGAAATCTTTTGGAGAGAGCTTTAATGGGAGATAAGAAATGAAATCAAAGCCGAATTATATTCCAAACCCCTCACAATATTGAAACACGCTTCGAACGGAAAAGCTTTTTTAAAGAAAGTACTTAATTTCGAATTTTTTCATATTTTTAGGTGACACGACAATCGGATCGGCGGTAAGCTGTAGCATCTCATTGAATGGAAGCGGTGTTCGCCCACTACATTGCACTATATACAGGTATTTCTTAATATATGTATTAGTGGTATTGTTTATTATCTAACTTCTAAAAGCTTTTAAATTTCAAATATATAGAGCTTGCAGAAAATGATAATAAAAAAATACTTGATTATAAATCATTAGTTGCTCACTTAAATTGATAAAAAATAAGAAAATATTGATGATTAAATAGGAAAACGCTGAGTTTTAATTAAGGAATATTTTCTTCCTTTGATCAAAATCCACAAAGCCTTACTATCGCTGTCAGATAATACATTTTCAGGGTTTTCTTAAATTCAGATTAAAACCAAACCAAATCTAAAATAATATATAATATAATATGTATATGTATAAATACTATATTAGCATTAGATATGTATATATGTATATATGTTACAAACATTTTAGTGTTACCTTTCAACCCTTTTTTTTAACGTGACGAAACATGTTTGTACTTGCTTGCTTGCAGGAGCGACGCTAACGAGGTGACTTTGGTCCCAGAACAGGACGCACGTCTGCTTATCGACGGTGCCCCCATTGTGGAGGAGACGAAACTTAGCCAGGGGGCAATGATTACCATCGGTAACTCGAACTACCTGAGGTTCAACAATCCGGACGAGGCGCAAATGATGCGCTCGGCGATGGGCTCCAACGAACGCATCTCGATGCCCCAAATCGATTTCACACAATCGGCACGGCAGGCCCACGATCTGAGTCAGTCCCTGGAGCTGGAATCCTTCTACGAGAGCATTATCAATCCCATTAACCACAACAACAACAACCATAATCCATCGGCATACGAACTGGACTGCCCGAAGGTCTTCTCCGCGGACCTCGTGACAGTCAACATGCCGGCCAAGGATGTGCTCGGCCAGAAATATGCCAGCTTTGCCCGCAATCTTGCCGAGAATCATCGCAACGAGAAGCAGCTGAACAATCAGTTTGCCAAGGGAGTTGGCAGCAACAGTGGCTACTGGAATGTGCCCAGCAATGCGGCGATCTACAAGGAACAGCAGCAGCTCATCCAGCATCAGCAGGCGCAGCAGCAGGCTCCCGCGGATCACCTGCTCACCAAAGTCAACAACGATCGGTACGACAGATATCCCAAGACGGGGGGTCTTCAGATTTACTCCATGAACGGTGTGAATAACGAGATCAATAATGGTCTGATTCCGGGCTCAGTCGGAGGAGGAAGTTCCAGTGGAGGGGGCGCTGAGCTGGAGGATATGCTGAAGATATGCACGGAATATGCAGACAGGAACAACTCCATGAACCACGGACACAACAATACCTCCAGCACTTCCTCCAGCATCACTTCCTCGCCGATTGTCCAGAATCGCATCAAGACGAATGGCTCGTTGCCCAGGGACAAGAACAAGTCACCGTTTCCCGCGCAGCAGCAGGGTGGCTCGGGTGGCAGCACCGCCATGTTGAGCAGTTCCTCGGGCTACGAGAATGTCCGTTTACTGGGTCCCAATCGTGTGGAGATTAATGGTCAGGTACATGTGCCAGCCTCAGCTGTAGGCAGCTCAGGCAGTGCAGGCGGCGGACAGTCAGGTGGCTCGGGAGCTGTGCCAACTGCAGCTGTTCGGGCCAGCCACGAGAATCTGGTGAATCCCCCTGGAGTGGGCAAGTACGTGCCACAAAGTCCACGGACCAAGATTCGTACGAATTGCATGTCCCCCAAGAAGGAGATATCCTTTGGCAATGCCTTTGCCCTGGCCATCAGTCCGCCTCAGCAGCCTCAGCCTCAGGTCTTAGCCTCTGCTCCCGTTCCCATTCCCATGCCCAACATGGTGAAGCCACCATTGGCCCCCAAGCCGCCGGCGCCTAATCTGCAGCGGGACTACGAGCAGCTCTTCAAATCCTTCGATCGCAAGCAGAAGCAATTGGACCGCCTGGTCTTGCCCAAGCCCAGGAGCAACAAGAACATCTACAATCTCACCTTGAACCTTCAGGCTGTGGAGTCGCAGACGCTGTCGCCGAAGCCCAGCCGGAAGCCAGCGCCAGCGCCCAGGAGTATTCATTTGGAGCAACGCCAGCGGCGAGAGCTTATCCAGCGGCGCAAGCAGCTCAAGCGGGAGCTGGCCGAGCTGCCACCATCGGCGGGAGTGGACAATCTGGAGGTGAGTCTACATTCAAAATCTCTGGGATCTATTATCTAATAACTCTCCTCTAATCTAGTTGGAAATGGATGAACAGCCGCTGGCCGCCACTGCATCGCCTCGATTGCAGCTGCAGGCACTGCAGCATCGTGTTCGCCGCTTGGAGGCTCAAAGGAATGCCACAAGGGTCATGGAGGAGAATCAGCAGGCCAAGCTGAAGCAGTCCATCGAGATGAAGCAGGATCAGCTGAAGAAGTACGTCACATAACTTGATATCCTTTATCCAAATGTGAATCTAATGAATGCTCCTCTTACTGCACAGACTGCGAGCGATGTTGAAGCAGAAGCCCAACAATGCCTGCCTAAAGGAGGAACTGCAGCTGGTGTGCGAGTCCTTGGAGAGCGATAGGAAGACCTTTGAGGATCTGGAGTTTCAGTATTTCGAGGAGGAGTCCGAGCATCATGCCAGTCATGAGGAATTCAAGCGTCACGAGCAGCGTCTCACCCTCGAAGCGGAGCTGGCCGCTCTGCGCATACAAATCGGGCCGGGCGACGATGGTGAAGAGGAGGAAGAGGAGCCAGAGCCTGAGCGGGAGCGTGAGCTGGACCCGGATCCAACACCTCCGCCTTCGCCTGAAACCAGCGGCGGCAGTAATCTGATCAATGGCGGTGTCATGTCGCAGTCTCTGTTTGGCTCCGCCGAGCTCCTATGTCCCAAGCTTCGCAACCACGAGGATCTGATGTCGAAGAGTGTCAACGAGAATATGTTTTATAACCATAAGATCGAGGCCGCCATCGGCTCCACTGGCATAACGAGCACGCCCAAGCGTGTGCCGCTGCAGCTTTTCGAGAACATCGGTGGCAGCTGCGAGCAGATTAGCTTCAATCTGTCGCTGCAGAGCGATCGATTCGAGGTGAATCCCCTGGAGCGTCGTGTGCCCTCGCAGGATGACATCGATCGCAGCTGCAAGGTGGCCAACGATGCACCCATCTCCACCAGCCAGGGTGCCAGCACCAAGATCTTTGACAGCATCAAGGAGATTGAGAGGAATCGCAAGCTATTGCTGGCACAACAGGGTAAGAAGTGGCATGAATCTATGAATTAAAAATATATAATTCAATACATTTTATATTTCGTTGACTTTGCAGGACATCAGGTCATTGAGCACGAGCGCCAGAAGATGTACGATCTGAAGAAGAAGAGCCACGACGAGGCCCGCACCCAGTACTTGCTCTCCACGCAGCATTCCATGGAGAAGCAGCAGCAGCAGCAGCAGCAGCAGCTGCTGGGCGCCAAGTAAGTTGACCTGACAACCTGACCCCCATTCACGCCCAGCTTCCTCTCTCGTGCTGCGAGTTAATTAGTTGAACAGCCCGCCAAGAACAAGATAATGCACTTTGCGTGCAGTTGGCACTGGGCTGCATGTTTTGCACTCTTAAACTTCAATTTCACGAGCATATATTAGCTATATATTTAATTTCCTAAAGAATCAATTAGTTTTCATATCTTTGCCATGTAACAAACTGAATATTTAATACTTTTAAAATCTACTTCGATCAATTAAAGCTTAATTGTGTCTTTAAGGGCTCAACTTAATGAATAATTTGCAGTCATCATTAGTTTATTAATAATCTAAATAAATATATTATGGAGTATCTTATCTTTCACTTTGTCTTAAAGTTGATGGCTATTGATTTATATTTATTTATATTATTTTGTTTAAATGAAGTGAATTATCTTTTGATTGATAGGGATTTAATCGTATTACTTTATAATTATTTATTATAGATGAGTTTATTTTAAGATAATGTTATAATAAGATGCATAGCGCACATAAAATTTAAATTAATCTTCGAAACAAAACTTTAAAAGTTCCCGAATTGAAAAAGATCTTGATTAAATTTTTTCCTACCCATTTTGCCACTTTGCTTTATTTGTTATTCGTCTTGGTTGTCTAGTGTAAAGTGGAGATGCCATTTGGCTTGCTCATTGAACTCGCGCCTCTCTATAATTAATCAATTTTCGTTGCTAATAGCGAAACAATGTGTGTCCACTCGACACACTTGCTCCCACCCTCTGGAGAACCGGTCTTTGATATTTGCATTGGAAACCGAAAAACCAAACAAAAGCTATGACAAATAATAAACTTTCAGCGATTGAAGTTTTATTTTAAGTGCACACTATTTGCCGATCAAGCGACGTCATCTTTTTGTCTTTTTTTTTTTTGGTATTTGTTTTTACACAGAAAATAATTTTAGGGAATGTTTAATGGATTTCAATATATGTAAACAATTTTTGCAAAGAAAATGGATTGATTTTATATGTGAACATACCTATTTTTGATACCTTTTACAATTTGTTATATAATTTACAAAAATAAGAGTTTTTGTTCGTTTTAAAAAAAAATGTCTCATAAATATCTGAAGATATAGTATTTATATATATTATAAATAATTTAAAATAATGTTTATTTGTAATAATTCCAAGACCTTTAACATTATTTTAATGTAACTTTCCAGGTGTATTGCCTTCTAGTTTCTGTCAGTGTAGCTCTGCTGATAAACTTATCAGCTGATTGCGTTTCTGGGTAGTATCCCGGTGTGTGTGTGTGTGTGTGCGTCTGTGTGTTTGCCAACTGTCTTCGTCTGTGTGCGCCGTGCTTTGGCTTGTGCATCCACAGTCACATTCCGGTCGCCCGCTTAGTCAGTTTTCTTCAGTCTTTTCGGTCTTTTCAATCTTTTTCATTCAGTTGAATAATTTGTAGTTTTTAGTTTATAAATTTCAATTGAAAAAACTCGTAATTAAAGTTAAAAATCAAACACCACCCCGGGAATGAGTCACACAGAGAAATAAATAAATAATGTATCGTATCAATGCGATGATTCCCTGCTGGTATGCTGATAAAAAAAAGTGTTATCCAGAGACATGAAAGCAAGCCTCGGCTAGATCTTGTAGACTGGTGATAAGTGCAACTTTCTTGGTGGGAAAGTGAATGTGTTGAATGTGAATAATACAGAAAAGCCATAAAGTTTAGCCACAAACATTTAATAATAATACTATATACAAAATATATGTCGTATACCTAAACCATTATCTATTCCACTTCGCTTTTTTATGTGTGATTTTGTATTTGTATTTTTTTGCAGCGGCGGCAAAGATGCTCATTTGTTTGAGAAGGCCGCCGAGATGCAAAAGCTCAGCAGCAAGGCGGATGATGATACACCTGAGCAGCAGCAGCAGCAGCAGCAGGTACAAAAGGCAAATGGCGACAAGGAAAACAGAAAGTCAACCGGCAGCAGTCCAACAACAACAACAACAGCAACATTATCAACGACACCGCAACAGGTGAGAAAATCTAATGGAAAAGCACACACTGGGGAAAACTTGACCCCGAAAGCAAATTGATGACCTAGGCCAAACAAAGCAAAAGGAAAAAAGAATACGAAAGCAAACTAAAGGTTTTTATTTAATTGTTTATTTTTCTGTAAATTGTTTTGTTTCCCCCCCACCACCTTTCCGGCTTCCGGGAAATTTTTGAACGTAAATCCAAATCCACATTTGATAAGCTATTTCCTCTCTTGACATATAAACAAATAGAGAACTCTGTGGATGGATTCGCAATTTCGCAGAGTAATGATTAATGCTGGGATTATTTTGAGGAAAATTTTGTTATTTTTACGGGGAAATGTGCAGTATTATTCATCGATTCAGTGGCGATAAGAAGTACGTTACGTTTGCACTGTTGTTGAAGCTTCTGGAAATATAAAGAACTATGCACAAATGGGGGTGTTCGAGAAGGGAACTCTATCTTTATTAGAAGAATTAATGGAATATTTATATATTTTATTACTTTTCCTCTACTTTTTTATCATTATTTAGGAGATTCAGCAGATCTAGCTTATTCTTATTTATTTAATTCTATTTTTTCTATGATTTTCTAAATTTGTTTCACATTGAAGCACCCTAATATTAATTGCACTGATTTAGACAAGTTTATATGGTCACTTTGCACATAATCAAGATCACAGCTAGCTCTGCCATTGACGCTCATAAAAAGCTATTTAAGTGGTCAAAAGAGAACTCTAAGATATTGGTCTAAAAGAGTAAGAGAGGAATTGATCTTGGAGAGCGTGCGTACACTTTAAAAAATAGCCATAATTGTTGTATTCTTCCTGAAATGACAAAAATATAAATTAGAAATATATTTAAAAAAGAAGGATTTTTTTTTCCGAACTTTAAGATTTATAAAGCGATCCTTTGAAAAACATCGCAATTTCACGGTCGCCACGTAGCTTATTTTAAAAAACTGATTGCTAAGGATTACTTACACAAAACAAATTTTCTTTTTCCTCCTTTTATATCTGGTTTAAAAAATAATTTTTGTGGTAAATGAATTATGGGGATTTCCATGATTTGTTTGGGCTTTTTGCCCGAGTGTTCTTGGCCATTGATTGAGCATTTCGGATGACGATCAAGAATCTATCGCCGGCTCGTTAGTCACGAGTTGTTGGCCGCCTCGGCATTTGCTGTCCGTTTGCTGTTTTATTTTTAAGACCAATGTTTATTTTAAATAAGAGAGGAGAGAGGAGAGGAGAGCAGCGCCCCCCTTTTGGCAAGTTGGGGATAGCGCTCTCAATCGCCGATTCTATATGGACTATACACACTTATTAATAAGCTTTAATATTTGGCTGGCGATCTGCGGCGGTCTTTGTTTTATTTTGTTGCCTTAGTTACGGGTTACGTGTGCTCCGTGTGTGTGCTGTGTGTTGTGTTTACGTGTTGTTCCCCTTGATTATTTTTCGGATATTTGTTTACACGTTTTCCAAACTGGCCAATAGACCATTGGCCATCGTTATCCGTGTTCATTCGCCACAAAAATCCGCGGCCCATTACGGGTATATTTAATTACCTCGATCTCGTTCCGTTTTTCGAGATCCCGATCCTCGCGGCGGCCCCCATATCTTCTGGACAATGTTCATGTGCGCCTCGTTCGAGCTGCGCTGAGTAGAAGCCAGCACCACCATCATCATCATCATCTGTTTGTTGGGGCTGAACAGTCGGAAAATTCGGAAAATCGCTCTTAGTTAGCTGGCGATTTCCACTGGAAACGCAAGTGATTGTCAAGAGTGTTGTGTTTGCCTTCCCGTCTTCGTGTTCGTTTTTCTGCCAATTATTAAAATCTCGATTTGAACCGTAATCCCCCGTAATGTCTGTGTGGATGACCTACGTGCAGCATCGACGCACGGATGCCAATGCACGGCAGCGCATGGAGTTGTATTATTTAGTGAGTGAAAGTGTTGGGATTAAAGGTTTAAAGTGAAATGATTCCATTCCGGAATGTTTATCAATTAAAACGTAGTTAAAATGAGTTTCAGCACTTTAAAGAATCTAAATAAATCGAAAATGCGCAATGTGGCGACCGTGAACATCTGCATTTTCGCTTGTTTTTACGCACTGCAAATGCAAAAGATACTATCTTATGGGTATAACTTATTTCCTAAGACTTTTAGTTTTTAAAAACAATATACAATACATAAGAAGCAAAATTATAAGGCTAGCGACTTATTTTTCTGCACAAAATAGTCCATTTTAATTTCAAAACTAAATAAATAGTGAATGGATTTGTTGATGGGAAACAATAAAATCTAAATAAATAAAAATAATAGGCAAACATGTTTTCATTTTGCTGTAGAAACATAAACAAATAACTAAAATCTCCAACTAACCCCGATTCTTCTTTGTTATATATTTCAGCAACGCCACTCGCAACCGGAACTGGAACACCACGCCATCGCCCTGGGCATAGGCAGTGGCACTGGTGGCGGGCAACTGGTGGCACGCAGTCCCCGCCCCTTGTCCGAGGCCAACAACTGCGAGGCGGGACTTGAGGCACCCAAGTTCGCCAATGGTATGATGGACTCGACGACGTCCGCGGCTCCGGCTGGGACGGATAATAAGCGGGCGAGCAGCAACTCACAGGACACGGCATCGGCGGGCAGTGGCAGCGGGAATAGCGGCAGTGGCGGCAGCACTGCCAGCGAACGGAAGCGCGTCCTGCCGAAGCACCAGCGCCCGCTGACCCGCTACCTGCCCATCTTCTCGCCGGATCTGAATCTGCGGCATCACATCGAGACGGCCGGTCACCAGATCGATCTCTGTCCGCACGTCTTTGTCGATGCCCAGAGCTGTCGGGGGTGAGTGTTCGTCTATCTCGATTGTTTACAAACAAACTGTATTATATGTATTTAAATTTTATATTCTGGCAGATATCTGCACAAGCTGGGAGCCACGTTCCATGCGTGGTCGAGGCGCTGGTTTGTCCTGGATCGTCAGAGGGGCGCCTTGATTTACTTTTCCGACAAATCGGAGAGAAAGACCAGGGGTGGCGCATATTTTGCAGTGAGTTTGGATGTCATAAACCACATGTAATACGTATAATAATATATATTTCCCCGATTTCTTGCCAGTCCATTGACGAGGTCTATCTGGATCACCTGAATGCCTCGAAGAGCGGCCGACCGCATTGCACGTTCATTGTCAAGACGAAGAAGCGGAGCTACAATCTGCAGGCGGCCTCCGACTCGGCGGCGCGGATTTGGATCGATGCCATTATAACCGGAGCCCAGGGAAATCTGGACTATTAAGGAGCCAAAAAAAAAGAAAGAACTAAAAGAAAAAACTAAAACCCAACACACAGACGCAGCATTCTTAATTTAATAAGTTGAACTAAGTGAGACAAAGAAACAAAGCATAAACTGTAACCCTAGAAAAGTAAGATCCAAAAGCCACAAGCGATTGCTCAACACATGTTCCGTGTGTCCTGTGGGTTACCTTTTCGTTTTTGGCACAACTAAGTATGTAAATCCGAGATTTTAGTACTGGACCAAAAAGTAATGAATGTATTTTTATATATAAATAGGGAGAGATAGCGATATTGTATGTGTACATTTAGATACCTAATGCTTTTACTTTTGTCATATTCCTAGTTATGGACTATTTTTCTATTCTATTTGTATACTTTTATGTATATCTGAATAATGTATCAAATGTATATCGAGGACAACCCCACGCTACTAACACCGCCATCAATTCAAAGCCTAATCATACAGATGATATATAGTAGCAAAGGTGCCCTGAAATTCAAAACGTTTCTATATATCCGCATGTATTTATATTTTTTTAAAGTGAACGTTTGCTCAACAAAATGAATTGCCTCGCCAAATGAATTGTGTTCATCATCGATGAACTCTTTGAACAGCAAGAGAGGAAACAGATGAATAACGCAAAATAAATGGACTCGCCAAATGAACTCTGTTAATTTCAAATGAAATCTTACAGAGTTTGAGGGAAAGGGAAAAATGAACACAAAGTGTGAATTTTAAGGGCACTGCTATTGTATTTATCACACATCTTATGATCGCATATACATAATACCTATATAACATAATGTTATACAAATTAGACTATAACTATATATATGCGTTTGTTTAACGATTCGAAAAATGAAACACAACCAAAATGACTCTTGTTTTATTGTGAACTTAACTATTAACTTTTACATACTGCAAGTTAACCAGGCAACTACTATATTTTATATATCCCTATATATACCATATATATATTTTGTATCGGAGAATATAGAGTTACTAAGCCCAAGACTAAAACTGAATATTGAACGAAAGGATAATCAAAAGAGAGAGAAACACACCTATGAATATGTATGTTAATAAAAAGAATTGTTTTCTTTTTTTTTTGTATCAAAATAATCAATGTTTTTGAATGTTTTTTATTTGAAAATGGGTTAAGTGTTGTTGCTTAAATTTATTTAAATGCTAATTAAAGGTAAGACTAAATAATCTTAACAAATGTGACAGCCTTTTTTCCTTGTTTTTCTATTTCTTCATTTTGCTAACATAGTTAACTATTTTTTGGTATTATTATACATTTTACTTAATTTAATTCGTATTTAAGGCATGTTTCATTTGAGTTTTTTGTAAAGTTCTAAGTGTTTACAATAACAGGTTCTTTGTTTTGACTTTAAGTCTCGAGAGGATTTTTTTTATACAAAAAAACAAAGAGAGATAGAAATTATATACAGAAAATGTTTATAAACGCTTCGGGTTGTAAATATGTTCTAAAGAACTATAAATTTCTATATAAATCTATGGGAAGTCCCAACTGTCTGTGCGCCGCCGCTTGGCCTTGTCCAGGCCCAGCTCCTGGTCCTTGTAGCGATTCAAAAACTGCAGCAGCCAGCGTCCGAACTCGTTCATGTACGGATCGATGTGCGAAATGACGTTAAAAGTATTCAAAACTGGCGGCGGCGGCGATGTTCTCCCAAAGAATTGCTGGACAAAGTGCTCGCAGTGGAAGATGGCCACGCACACATCCGATTCCATGACCTCCAGACGCAGGGCAAGCTTGGCGAAGGACTCGGCAAACTGCTTGAGGACAACGTACGTTTTGCTGGTAAAGACAGCTGTTCCCCAAACGGAAAAAGGGATCCGGATAAGTATTTTCTGGTTCAAACTCCTAATTCCGATACTCACTGGGCCGCTCCTTCCTGGATATCATGTAGTACTTTTGCAGCATGTGCTGGGCATCATCCTGGAATGTAACCTCGCGCTGGTGCAGCAGATGCAGCAGCATGCGTATATCGTCCTCCGGTATATTCAAGCCATCCGGCTGTTCGTCATCAGATTCTTCCTCCGTCTGCTGCCGCAACATAAAGTTCCACAGGCTATCGGTGTTGCTTCCTGCGGCAATGCCCATATAAATCGGCATACCAAAGGTTCTAGGATAACCGAAAAAATTGTTATATAACCTAAAATGATAAATATATAATCTCTTCATGCTTACGGGCACAATTTGGCAAAGGCCACGGTCTGATTGATGGAGTTTTCCGGTTGCCAGTGCGTCCAGACGGCCGCCTCCAGGGCCTGATCGCTCTGCAGTTGGGGCACCGGCACGCAGCCATTCTCAAGGCACTTCTCGATCTGCTCGCTGTGCTCCTTGGACAGGCGCGACCAGTCGCCGGCATAGTAGACACCCTGCTGGGCCAGCAGCAGGGGACTGGCCACCACCCAAGTGTAGCGCGACGATGACAACTGACCACCGGCAATCGCGGGCTGCAGCCCGTACTCGTGGGGTCCCAGGAAGCGCGGCGCCAACTGGCCAATGCAGTTCATCACGCGGTGGGCCATCAGGCTGTCCGTGGCTATGATGCACACCGAAATGGGTGGCCGCAGCTCATCCGGTTCTATGGACACGATGCTGGCGAAGAGGATCATCTTGAGGTAGACGTAGCAGTCCATCGGCACACACTCCTGGCCCAGCTGCGCGCACAGGGTGTAGACGAAGGCGTAGTCCGAATACCGCTGCGTTATCGTCTTGTGCAGCTTCCTGATGTTCGCTGGCACGCAGTTGAGGTCTGGCTCTGGGTAATCTTCACCGTGGGAGGACGGTGACCGGAATAGAGGCTCACGAGCTGCAGGGACGGCGTCTATGTCGATGGGGTGACGAGGTGACTCCGCTCTCCTGTTCGAGGCTATTTGCCATTCCCATTGATCATAGGGAGACCCTTGGTCGTCGTCCTCCTCCTCCTGCGTATCCTCTCGATCCATATCCAACAACGACCTGTTGAAAAACAAATCCGGGCTTATAATGGACTGTTCGGGGCGGCTATCCAGACGATTCTCCTCCACCGGCGGCAACGAACTGAGCGTATGGCTGATTAGACTCGCGCAAGAAATACTGGAAGGCAGTTGGTGGATCGACGAGGTATCCATGGACGGCGGCGGGTCCTTCGTACCCAGCGCAGCCGATGGGAGGCAGGTCAGTTCAAAAACCGACTGGCTGACATCAGCATTGGGCGCAGCTGCTGCTGGAGTAGCGCGTGGAGCTCCATAGAGTGTGAATGTAGCTGGCGCAGCGTCGCTGCCTCGGTGGAGTTGTTTCTGGCTCACTGGAGCTGCTTTCTTTTGCTGGCGCTGATTACCCGCCGGCGCACTGTAGTAGCAACTGGGCAAGACAATCGAAGCCTGGCTCTGTTCCTGCTGCTGTTCATGGTCCTCAAATGCCTGATCCCAGTTCAATTGCGCGAGCTGGCGGCGCATCATAGAGCGTTTAATTCGCTGAGAGCGATGTCTTGGCTATTATTAATATTCAATGATTAAAATATATTCTCGCTGGAAATCCTTGAATACTCACCTTCTCCCTAGTCGGGTGCAGCTGCTCCTGGTCCCGCTCTTGCTCCCTAACCATTTGACGGAACTCCTGGGCATTAGCGTTCAGTAAGGAGCTTCGGATAGGAGGTAACGCCCGGTCTTTTCTGTTCAATAGATCCACGGCGCCCTCACGTTCTCCTGTCTGTATCACAATTGGATCTTCCAGCGATGAGTCGTCGCTTTCCTCCCAGAAACTTCGATTCCCGAAAAGATTTTGTTGTAGGTTTTGAGTGGAATGTTGCAAGGGACCTGCACGACTTCTCTGTTCCACCTTATTTGCGGCAGTCGAAGCTGGTTTATTAGGACTAATCTCTGGCTGCTTTGACGTTTTTTGCCCGGAAGAACAGCCAGGACTTTTCGGCTGCTGAGCTATTCCTTTCTTAAAGGTGGTTATCCTTGGGGGAGAACAAGATGCTGTCTTGGTGCCCTGACAGTTGTCAACAGCCGAACGGACGGAACTCAGCCAGCTGGCCACAGCTTGATCTTTGCCGGCTGACCGCTTTGGCAGCAATGGTTCCTTCTCCGGCTTGTCGGTCGGTACATCGGGTGTCACAACAGGGCTCACAGTGACGCAGCTAGCAGGGATGTCCGTCGAAGAGATGGTGCTTGAATGGACATTTGGAAGAGGTTGAAATAAGATATTGATATATAGTTAATATTGTTAATGAATTTTAAATTGCCCAATTATTTCACTTCTAGCTTACCCAATGGAGCTTTCAATCGTTTGAATGTTTTGAGACTCAGCCTGTGGGACTGGAAGCTGGACAGTGGACTCCTCGTCGCCGCGCAGAAACTCACTCAGCTGGACCGCACGGCGACGGTTGGTGCGGCGGCGGCCCTGGCTGTCTAGATGCTTCTTAGATGGCATGCCTCCAGTTGATAGGTGCTGGCCGATGCGTCAAAGTAGCCTGTGACGAGGTACGTGGATCCCAACTTCAGCTCGCAGTCCTGGCTGTGGGCTTCAAGAGATCAATGCAAATGTAAGGGAACACATAATAAGCAAAGTAAGTAAGTCTGGTTCAAACCTCGCAATCGGATCAGTTTGGGACGATGAAGGCAACCGATGGAGCGCGGCGTCTGCACGGCCGAGCAGGGCAGGATGGCCAGGAGGCGAAAGGTTTCCGTAACTCTCAACTTTTGGTATTCACTCATGGGCCGGGAACAACCCGAACACAACGGAGCTGCGAAAAAATATATATATACTAAATGAATACATCAAAGAAAGTGTGACTGTCAGTTTTGAAGGGTGTGTGAGTGATACGTGGATTGTAAAAGGGTTACAGATGCTAAAACCAATGCCTATGCTCCATCAAGTAAGCTTTCATGTTTACCAAGTGTTAGCCTTGTTAGTAAATAATGATAGTAATCAACTAATGATTAGTATGAATGCGGGATACCACACATGGGAGTTGTGAGCGTTTACTGGGATCGAAGGAAGAGAAGACATACCATCCGTGGATCTGGTCTGTATGGCATTGCGCAGACAGCCGCTACTGCAGTACCAAATAGATTGCAGACTAAAAGAAAAACAATCTTAATTGAGATTACCTTCGAAAACTGATAGCTGCTACCCTCTTAAACTTAAAATTTTATATAATTCGCAAGAGAAATGTCAATTATATTAAGATTTTCATTACGTTAAGAGAGATCTTCTTGTTTAAGCAATTAGAGAAGTACAATCTTTTCGTGATGTAAAAGCCCTTCACAGTCCTCTCCCCCAGCTTACACCAGCGTCTCCGGTTGCGTGTACGCCGCTAGGACGCCCTGCACCTGGCACAATCCCAGGCGCAGGCACTGATCCCTCGGCTCGAACTGCAGGCTCGGCGTATAGGGCAGTTCCACCAGCCGCCACTGGGCATGCAGCTGGCCAATGTCGATGGCCTTCAGGCCGGCGGTCTTTAAGCGCGCCCTCACCACGCCGTAGACAGTGTACCTCACCGTCTCGCTGAACTGCAGCGGCTCCTCCAGCACGAGCTGCAGCAGCCGCGGCGCGTGCTCCAGCAGGTGTGCGTACTCAAAGTCGAGGCACACCTGCACGGGTGCCAGCAGATCCTCCGGGCGGCGCGTGCGCCGGTAGTGCTCCACGAACCTTTCGGTGGAGCCTTCCACCGACTTGAGCAGCTGCGTCTGGCGGCAGAACTGCTCCACCAGCTTCTGCTCGTGGAATCTGCATGTGTATATATATGTGTATAGTGTTCCTTTTCATTGTTTTTCATTTCTTTTATCGTGCTTTTAGAATTAACTTGACTTACTGGCTGTTTGTGGATGATTCGGTGCTTGCAACTGATGCTGATACTGCGGATTCCTGCAAGGTTGTGTTCACATTAAACATCTTAACATCCGCCAACCGCCAAAGGATGGAGAATCCACAATTCAACACT